>JAJOZX010005290.1:137500-327474 GCA_023014485.1 Bathynomus jamesi
TCAAAGAAGCAAAAAATAGCAAGTCATTCTCGAGGATCAAAATGCATTGTTTAACGTGTTGTAAATTGGAAAGCACATTTATTACAGTTCATGTTTACATAAAGTGTATTTCTTTAATTAAAATACAACAACTGAACCATCACGGCTTTATATACCGTATAAATATCTATACTTATCTTACCTAACGGACTATTTATTTAGTTTGAACTTAACTTGAGCAGAAAGTTTCGTGAACAAACTGCAATATTTCACATTGATATTAATATATTTCTTAATATGGCACTATATCTATATCATATATTCAAAATTAACGTGTAATAGGGAAAATATTTTGTTCCAAGGAGTATGTGCAGTGTAGCTGCTAGTCACTAACTCACTATATGCTTGTTGAAAGGGTAGTGGGGTGGGGAGATGAATCGGAAGCCTCCGGGCTACAGCACGAACCCCGAGCTTGGACGTAGATTATACTGAGAAATAGCTGAGTAGCCCTGCTATAGTGACCAGAAAATCATACCGTCAGTTACTAGAATATGTACTAGAATATGTTACTAAAACATGTACAAGAATACCAAATCTAAAACGTGTGAATTTTATATATATTATATATATATATGATACACACAGACCATGCATGGATAACTGTCATATATATATATATATATATATATATATACACGAGAGTAACAATTAAATTTGAAGTGGTTGAGCATATAACTAAAAGTTATTCCGTCTGAGGCTACCGCATACAATGGCCGATGTGCTCCACATTCTAATATGAATACTTGAATGGAAAGATGTAGGCCTAACGTATGCAAATCAGGAACATAAATGGCAACACCGGTTTTGAGACTATTTTTATATGCAAAGGCTCTCTTTGCTTATATATATATATATATATATATATATATATATATATGGGATGATGATGATGATATGATGATGGGTATGATAATATCTGTCTATCTGTCTGTTTGTCTGTTCGTTTATATACGCCTAAACGTCTAGGGAAATCTGCATCAAATCTAGTATACCCATTAAGGGAGAACCAAGGGAGGTTTTAATAACACACTCGCACCTCCTAGTCCACCCTCCCCCAGGTTCTGTTTCGGAAGACTTTTGCTGTACAAGGCAAAGTGGGCGTCACAGTATATATATATATATGAGAAACGGTGTTTGTCTCCCGTAGTTTCTCAATTTGAATAACAGAACTAACTGCAGTGAACCATGTTAATATTATGATGTTAAACATTTATGTAAACTATTTAACAAATAAAATCTTAAGTGTTTTATTTACTAGCGTCTCTATTCAACTAGACTAAAGATAAAATGCTACATTTTATTTTAATTCATTAAAACATAGAATCAAAGTAAGTAAAACATAGTTTTTTTTAATACTTAGTTTATGAGATTAATTAAGTATAATATAATCATACTTTTATTTTCTTTGCGTTTACATTAGCCATTTCCTTCTTCGGATTTATTATAGGTTTGTATAATAATAATTTTATATTTTATATATTTTATATATTAATGACAATGTTTATTGACTTTATTGCATTTTATACATATTTTATATAAATTAATGATTTTATAATGGTAAATTCTAAACCATTTTGTAACATCTTAAATTCTCTCTCTCTCTCTCTCTCTCTCAAAAAGAATGAGACTCTTTTACGTGTGCCCTTGAAATCTATAACAAATGAGAATACGTAGGGAGTAAACAAACAAAACGAGCAATGGCATGAATTTGTTTCGGTGCTTTGTTTGACCATTTTCTTTCAAATCTGAACATCACGTCCAGGAATGGATTCAGTGAGATCTGCAGATATTCGTAATTTCGGGATCTCTAAACCAGCAATGTAGAAGGCGTCCCACGAGTCTATCTTTTGTTCAAGTGTATTTTTTTTCCTAAAATTATTTGTGGCGATAATATTATTTGTGGCGAATAAACCGCAAACGAGAGGGATTTCCTGGCCAGTTCATCAGTTTAGTGTCATCGTCTTGGGAAAATCTTTCTTACAACTCTAGTTTTCGCCAAGGACAAAATCTTGTTGGAATTGGTTAGTTTTTCGTCTTTGAACCACTTTGGAGTTGAAGATAACGTTTCCATCAGCACTGGAACGTATTTGATATTATTCCTCATGAAAAACAAGATCATACAATAACCATCCGTGAATCTTTTGTAGTAAACACCTCACACACTTGCAGCAGCTCACTTTTTATGCATAAGCTGAACCAAAAACAGCAACCTCAAAATGGCACTCGTTACTAAACATGATAAAACAAAATATTAACCAGAAATATGAGCATGATCGATAAAGGAGCATCGAAAAGACATTTAATGAAGTTGTTCTGAAATTCAAAACAAAAGCAGGTTTACCTCTAATTTAAATGTAATTTACATATTAGTATGACCAAAGTTTACCCAACTTCTTTTAGAATTTAAGTGAAAATGAAACTTTTGGTATGACATAGTGGCAATTTAGAGAAAAAAAAAATACTGCTAAAAACTTTTGAACATTACAGATTCATCAACAACGTCATAACATTTAATATGTATTCATATTTGGTGCTTTTCCTTTTTACAGCTTCGATGTTGTTTACCTATAGAAGGCGTTTAGCGCTCATGAATGCAATTAGAGAAGGCTTTTTTTGGATGGTCGAGATGATTTCGTACATTACTCAGGAGTCCTCTGACTTTTCTGACTGACATATTAATGCTACTGTTTTCACGCCCTCTTTGAATGTCAAAATAAGTTTTCCTACGATATATTTATACATATTTTTAATACGATAATTGGGCGTTATCTCCTGTAGTTGCATTCCTTTGTCTCCCAACTTTTCCATTCAGCTGAGATTCCATTGTACTAGTACGACCATTGTACTAGTTAGTAACCGTAGCAACTGTTGTTTTAGGTATCGTTAAATCAGTACACGTCTCTCGAAGTGATTTCCATACATGACTATGAAAAGCAATTACCTCATAAGATCATTATCTCGTAAGCTCATTACCTCATTACCTCGTAGCCACTGAAAAAAACAAGAAAACTGATGGATATCGCAAAATACAAGAAAATAACTATCCTTATAGCTTCGTCAAAGGAATGTGTAATAAGAGGTTTACTAGTAAAAAAAAATATAAATGGCTCAAAGAATGACGCAAACGAAAGCCAGATTTTGGTATAACTACCAATAAATGTAATTTTATAGCGTCCAATTTTGTACTCTGCCAATCTGCTTGTTGGTTTACGTCGTCGTCGTCGTTGGCCTAGGCAAGCTACGGCTTGGGACCGTAGCGCATCTATCCGGTATAGGTTAACCTGGATGATGTAGCCATAAGCACTGCCGCTAGTTAAGTGCCAACCAGTGATTATCTCACTAGCCGTATTGAGTCCGTTAGGCGAAACTACGACAGTACCAAAGGTGGAAAATATAACCTCTGGTTTTCTATTATTTATTTGCAAAATGGACATGGTATTAAATTAAAATAAATATTTGAATATAAATAATTAACTGACAATTGTGATATATAATTAATTATGTTTACATACAATAAAATAATATAGTATACATAAAATTAGTATTAATGTGGTTCACAATTGAATTATAATGGGGTAACTAATTTAAAATGAATTTATACTATTCCGAAATTCAAGACGGTAAAATTAACATTTATCTTGAAACTAAAATAAGAGTATTCACTACACACTCCCCCACCAGAGAGGAAGTTCAAAGAGTTCCGAACGACACAGATTTCCCCGGGACCTTTTTGGTAGCTACATGTACCTCACTTAAGGTTGATTCCAAAAACGCAGGCTTAAGACGATCGATAGAAACCTTGTCGACCTTGGAACCGCGCTGGATGAGAAATGATTTGCGCGTACGTCGGAGAACTTCATAGGGTCCGTCATATGGACATTGGAGAGGCCGTTTTGGGACAGGTACACGAACGAAAACGTGGGTGCAAGACTGGAGGGCTGGGGAAATAAAGATGTTCTGTTGGCTAGTCAATCGAGGGGGAACAGGCTGAAGGGACTGCATGTGAGAGGAAAGTGTTTGAGCGAATTCCGTAGGATCACATGACTTATCCCCTGCAGTGAAGTAGCCACCTGGTAGCCGCAGTGTTGTTCCATAGACTAGTTCAGCCGCTGTAGTCTTCAGATCACTCTTAAATGCAGAGCGAATACCAAGCAAAACGAGTGGAAGCTTATCCATCCAATGGGAGTCTTCGTGACACATAAGGGATGACTTCAGCTGGCGATGGAAGCGTTCGACGAGGCCGTTAGCTTGCGGATGATACGCACAGGTATGCGCATGTACTGTACCCAACAAGCTGGTAAACTTCTTCCAAAGCGAAGACTCAAATTGGCGACCTTGGTCAGTGATGACTTTTGTCGGCAATCCAAATCTTGATACCCATCCATGAAGAAAGGCTCTTGCAACAGTGTCCGCTTGGATATCAGGAAGTGGGATGGCTTCAGGCCATCTGGAAAAGCGGTCGAGACAGGTGAGCAGATAACGTTGGCCTTGAATCACTGGAAGAGGGCCAACAATGTCTACATGAATTACCTCAAATCGCTGGGATGGGGGCGGAAATGCGTCAAAGGGGGACCTGGTGTGCCTTTGGACTTTGGCACGCTGGCAGGCAAGGCACGTTTTGGTCCAATGTTTGACATCCTTCCGCATCGAGGGCCAAACAAAGCGAGAGGTAACCAGGTGTTGCGAAGCACGGATACCAGGATGGGAGGGCTTATGAAGATCCGTGAAGACTGCTTTTCTGTGACATGGAGGGACATAAGGGCGAATAGCAGCTGTTGATACGTCGCAATAGAGGGGCACAGACAATCCTGGCATACTCATTTTCTTGAGGGAAAGTGAGTGAGTGGAGTCTTCTCTGAGCAGGTCTTGTAGTTCCGTATCCTTATCTTGATCCTGTGCAATAGCATTCCACAGTGTAGAGCTGAGGGTAACAGAAGTAATCTCTATTCTTGAGAGTGCATCCGCTGGAGTGTTCAAGACACCTTTGATGTGGCGGATATCTGTGGTAAATTGCGAGATATAATCGAGTTGCCTGATGACTCTGGGAGAGTGGTTACAGCTGTTTTTATTGAAGACAGTGACCAAAGGTTTGTGGTCGGTAAAAACACAAAACTCTCGGCCTTCAAGGAAATGTTGAAAATGCTTCACGTTTAAGTAAATAGCAAGAAGTTCACGTCCGAAAGCACTATAACGCGTTTGGGCTGGCTGCAGCTTTTTCGAGTAAAACGCGATGGGTGCTTGTTGACCGTTAATGGTTTGTTCCAACACTCCACCGATCGCAACATCTGATGCATCGACCGTCAGAGTTAGGGGGGCATCACTGATAGGAAATGACAGAGACAATGCACTATTGATAGCATTTTTGGCATTGTCGAACGCCTGTAAACTATCGCTACACCATACTAATTTCGTTACCTTGCGTTTGTGTGTGATCATAGCGTGTAGAGGAGCAAGAACACTGGCACAGTTTTTAATGAACTTGTGGTAATAATTTACCAAACCTAGAAACCGACGTAACTCACGCTGATTATTTGGCATTGGGTAATTTTTTTATCACTTCACACTTGTCTTGAAGGGGGGTAATTCCGTGCTGCGAAATCGTGTGACCAAGAAATTCCAAGGTTGGCTGTGCAAACACACACTTAGATGCATTAATAGTAACACCGTATTGTTCTAAGCGTTGAAAGAGGAGTGAAAGATGTTCCTTATGTTCCTCTTCCGTTGAGCTGGCCACAAGCAAATCATCGATGTAGGCATAAACAAAGTCTAAGCCTCTGGTGACCTCATCTATAAACCTCTGAAAGGTTTGCGCAGCATTCCGTAGCCCGAACGGCATCTTCAAAAATTCGAATAACCCAAATGGTGTACAAACTGCAGTCTTGGGAATATCCGAAGGTTCTACGGGAATGTGGTGGAAAGCCTTAACGAGATCTATTTTACTGAAGATAGATTTGCCGTGGAGAAGAGAAGTAAAGTCTTGGACATTTGGTACCGGATATCGGTCCGGGATGGTTGTCGAATTCAAAAACCGGTAATCCCCACATGGTCTCCAGTCTCCTGACTTCTTCTGGACCAGGTGTAGGGGAGAGGACCAACTGCTTTTGGAAGGTCTTATTATCCCAAGATCCATCATAAGCTGAAATTCCGATTTGGCAGCTTTCAGTTTGTCCGGGGCAAGACGTCTGGGTTTTGCAAACACAGGGGGACCTTTTGTTGTAATGTGATGGGTAATGGTGTGCTTAATGGTATCACCCATCTGCATAGGTTGAAGAATTCCTGGATATCGTTGGAAAAGGCACTGGTACATGGAATTAGGGGGAACGAGGGAAAGTGCAGAGTTCGAGGCGTCCGGAAGGGCAACCTGTTTGGCAAGAACAGAAAGCAGTGTGGCCTGGTCGCATAAGCGTCGCTTGTCAAGATCCACCAGGAGTTTGAAATGCTGGAGGAAGTCAGCGCCGATTATGGGATGCCGCACTTGAGCACAGATGAAAATCCACTTGAAGGATCGGTGAAGGCCCAAGTTTAGTTCACGCGACTGAGTACCGTACGTGGGTATGCGTGAACCGTTAGCAGCGTATAGAGGCGGAGATTCCGAGTGCGTATGACCAGATTTTTGAGGGAATACACTGACTGACGCTCCGGTATCGACCAAGAAATTGACACCAGAGTTCCTGTCCTTTATGAATAACAGGTTGGCAGTGCGAGTACTAGACGCCATTAGGACTCGCTGCTGGGGTTTTCCGACGAAAAATTGCAAGGGGAGATGCACTTCCCAGCCTTCTTTCCAAATTTCGAGTGGTAGAAGCAGATCTTCCCGGAACTCGAACGATGCCTCTTCGTAAATCTTGACCGAGAATGGCTTCTTTGCCGTTGATTTTGTAGCAGAGAACAAACGTGGTTGAGTTGTTGACTTAACTCTTCCACTTTCAACTCCAGTTCCGATTGTGTGTTCACGTTGTTGACCGGAGCTGTGTCAATCTCCACTACTTTGTCGGCAGTTTCTGCTAGTTTATCAACTGGAGTAGCAGGATCCATAGTGGCCAAGACACGCTGAGCTGATGGAGGAAGTTTCTGCAAGAACAACTGTCTAAAGATGTCCTTATCGAAGGTTTGTGCGCGTTCGCCTAGAGCGCACTGCATAGCCCTCAGCATTTGAGTGGGCTTACGGTCTCCAAGTTCTTCTTTTGAGATTAACTGATGTAGTTTCTCACGCTCGGAGACAGTGGTGCGGCGCAGGATGGCAGACTTCAGATCGTTGTACGGGTCCTCACTCGTGGAAGGAGATACGATGACGTCACGGACTTCAGAGATGATGCTCGCTGGTAGAGAGGACAAAACATGATCGTATTTCGTCCTGCTAGTGGTGATCCTTCCCAAGTTGAATTGTGATTCCACTTGGTGGAACCAAATAAATGGATCACCCGGCCAGAAGACGGGGAGCTTTACGCTCAAGTGGGAGATGGCACCAGCGTCGTCAGGCATCTTCTCCTATGCTTGCTAACGTACAAGCAAGACGACAAGTTCCCAACGAAGGAGTGGAGGTTGAGACGAGCGCAGGCACAGAGCGCACGGGCAGGGGTGAGGGGCAGAGGGCACGAGCGACATTACAGTCTGGTCCTAGTCGCTCGGGTGAAGGGGGTGATGGGCAGAGGGCACGAGCGACGTTACAGTCTGGTCCTAGTCGCTCGGGTGAAGGGGGTGATGGGCACGAACGACATTACAGTCTAGTCCTAGTCGTTCGGGTGAAGGGGGTGATGGGCACGAACGACGTTACAGTCTAATCCTAGTCGTTCGGGTAAAAGGGGTAATCCAGCTCCGGGGTCACCAATTGTTGGTTTACGTCGTCGTCGTCGTTGGCCTAGGCAAGCTACGGCTTGGGACCGTAGCGCATCTATCCGGTATAGGTTAACCTGGATGATGTAGCCATAAGCACTGCCGCTAGTTAAGTGCCAACCAGTGATTATCTCACTAGCCGTATTGAGTCCGTTAGGCGAAACTACGACAGTACCAAAGGTGGAAAATATAACCTCTGGTTTTCTATTATTTATTTGCAAAATGGACATGGTATTAAATTAAAATAAATATTTGAATATAAATAATTAACTGACAATTGTGATATATAATTAATTATGTTTACATACAATAAAATAATATAGTATACATAAAATTAGTATTAATGTGGTTCACAATTGAATTATAATGGGGTAACTAATTTAAAATGAATTTATACTATTCCGAAATTCAAGACGGTAAAATTAACATTTATCTTGAAACTAAAATAAGAGTATTCACTACATGCTCTTGCCTTACCAAGTAAAATTTGAGTATTGATATACTGTTTGGGTCTTTGTCTTGGTGGGAAATGAATTTCATCCCAACTGAACCAACGCCACTCGGCAGTGTATGACAAAGCAGAATTATGCGGTAGTGCGTGTTATTCACATTCCCATTGATTTTTACGAGATCACCCACTCCATCTGAGGTGAAGCATCCCACACCATAATAAAACCAATACCGTGTTTCCCAGTCTTGTACTGATACAGTTACAACGAAGCTTTCATACGTCATTTCATAAATCTGCGCCTTCCATTTCCCCAAAGTTCAATTTTCGTTTTATCAACCCAATCAACATAACCGTTGAAATCTTGTAAACTTGTAAACTCGAGTCTCTTTTGTTTTTCTCTTTTATTGACATCACTAACTTACAGCTTTCCGATTGCATCTTTTCCTTGTTACCCATATTTTTGAAACCTTCTCTTCTTCACAGTGATGGCGCCTACCGTAACTGAATACTTCTCCTGAATAGCTGCACATATTTATCGACCTGTCTTAATAACGATTTACTAATGAAAGTCTTTGAATAATGTAATCCTGTCTTGTAGTAATTATTCTAGGCCGACCTCTTCTGCTACGAGTAACCCAACTGTAATTTTCTTGCACCTCCCACAGAGTTTTTTTTTTTTTTTTTTAACAGCCTCTTTGGATGTCCGTCCTTTTCCGTTTTCTCATTGTATCAGTTGCTCAGAGACACTAGCACCGGACCTCCGGATACTTTGAGCACCATTGCAAATTCTGTTTGGTTGTTGCCCTGTTTATGGAGGCTGAATATTTTGACACTTAATTCATTGCCATGTTCAATTCTTGGTGTAGATGATTATTAGACATTTTTCTAGGATATCTGACAAAGATATAAGGAGACCATAAGTCATTTGATGAACGACCGTAAATCATTTGAAGTTTTTATTATCTCTTAAAACATCTGGACTCGCATCACTATAAAAAGAAGAAAGTAGGAATAATAAATTCTATGTATAGCAAAAGTAAAGATCCTCCCAAAAGTTACACAACTGCCAAAACTATATAGGCTACACAAGACACTTAACTGGATTATTCTTTATCATATATGAGAATTAATGCAAATATATGGGACTTGACTTACAGTCTGAGGCAAAAAATTTTCGTTCAAACAGATCGGTATATGTAAACTATATTATAATCGGTGGTTGGTTTGTCCTATCTTATATATACACAGGGTGTTCTAAAATTACCTAGTAAACTTTTATATGAACGCAATATCTTAACAAGAAATATGCGATATTTAACAATTTTATTTCAAATACAGCAACAATAATCGCTTATTTTAGATGTTCAAATATATATATATATATATATATATATATATATATATATATAATTTTAAAAACTTTCATTAAAAAATTCCACTGAAAGGGTCACGATACAAAATGATGTCGCCAAATATGGCATAACCTCTAATTTTCACCGAGACGAACTCCAAATACGGGACTGAGACAATTATATTCATTGGAAGGACGTCACGCCATGCAAATGCATTCGCAGGGCGCAGTCCCGCGGGCAAGGCATGCACGCCTGTCAATCAAGAGGAGAAGGGGGAAAATAGATGGATGGATAGATGAGGTTCCTTTGTACCGTATATACAGAAGATAGAACGGTAATGGAGTTTTTCTTTTCTTGTTTTTCAGTCAAATCAGAGCCAATAAAGATAGTTAGTTAGTCAGCTAGTCGTTCCAGTTAAGCCAAAGGTAGTCAAATGTTAGCGTGAAAAACCTTCAATGTTCTTACTGACGGAATGTATAGTTAGATATGTAATATGTACTGCAAATGACAGTATATGCTTCGCTCAGAAAGCGTTCAGTAGCGATTCATGCTCGAGTTTTATGGATTGGTTATGAATAAAGGGTCAAACCATATATATATATTATATATATATATATATATATATATATATATATATATATATATATATAGGGTGGGCCGAAAGTCTGGATCCATAGGAAAATATTTATTTTAATACATAAATTACAACAAATGGTAAATACTTAAAATGAATATCAACTTTAACTCGTAAATGCGTATCCGTGATACTGTACAGTGGTTCGTACTCCAGTATAAAACAACAAATTATAACAAATGCTCAAATTGGCGGCCTCTGACATCGAGACACTTAGGGATGGAATTTATGATTTTTAATAATTCTTCGAATTGACGTTCTCGAGATGCGTGTTTCATTTGATAATCTTCTTGTTGACTTTACTGGACTATTCGTTAAAGTTTCACATACCATTGCAGAGGTATTTTCATCAGTTGCAGTTTTTGGACGACCAGAACGCCGTCGATCATGTACACTTCCTGTTTCTTTGAAACGTTTAAACAACTTGCCAACAGTCGCATGTGTTACTGGATGCTTTATCAGGATGATTTCTATTGAATTCGGTAGCAACTTCTCTGTGTGTAGCGCCCTGTCTTGCGTACATGAGCACAAGTTCTCTACCCGGTCTTCTGTTGTTAGATTCGAAGCCATTTCTGGGCTGAAATAAAAAGTATTTGAGTATTTATACTGGAGTACGAACTACTGTACACTGTACAGTATCATGGATACGCATTTACGAGTTAAAGTTGATATTCATTTTAAGTATTTACCATTTGTTGTAATTTATGTTTAAAATAAATATTTTCCTATGGATCCAGACTTTCGGCCCACCCTGTATATATGCGCCTCGGTGGTGTAGTGGTTAGCGTCGCTGACTACGAATCCATCGGCCCCGGGTTCGAGACCCGACGGCAGCCGGCGCGCAGCAAAACCCAGCTGTTCATCCTTCCACACAATAAAGAAAGTGGTTGGTAGATAAATGGAAACCCTAAGTGGCCTAGTGGTTAAGACGCTGGACTGCTGATGGGGCGTGGTTCGGATTCCATGTTAAACTGTAGGTCTATGGTGGAGTGAAAAGCTTGACCTTCGTCAGAATGAACAATTCGGGCGGAACCTAACCAAAGGTATATAAATCAATGCATTCATAGCAATAAGGTTATTATCTGGGTAATGACACAAATTTGCATTGGGTGGCGTTTAAAGAAAGTTTTAGGAATATTGAAAGGAAGTTTATTCCTCGTAGGCCCAAGCGCGCTAGAAATCATGGTAGGCCCAAGTGGTGGACTAGGGAAATAGGCGAGTTCATAAACGAGCGTAATATAGCGTATAGACTTAATAAGCGCAATGGCACGGCAGCTAACTTTAATAGATATATCGAGCTTAGACGTCAGGTTAAAAGATCAGTTAGGAATGCTAAGCGTAATTTAGAGATACTTATAGCTGCGGATAGTAAACATAATCCAAAAAAGTTTTTTGAATACATTAATAATCGTAAGCCGATAAAAGATAACATAGGCCCTCTAGTGGATGTTAATGGCGCTTTGGCTTCTGACGCTCAGGCGATGGCGGGTATTTTCAATAACTTTTTTGCGACAGTTTTTACCGTAGAAGACGTAAATAATGTCCCTGACGTGGACGATATCGTTCCATTTAGTAGCGAGACTATTTTGGATGAAATAACTGTTTACGAGGGTGAGATTGCGCATTATATCGATAGGCTAAAAGTTAGCAAGGCTCCAGGCCCTGACGCTTTTTATCCCAGACATTTGAAAGATTTGAAAGACGTTATCGTAGGCCCCTTAACGAAGATTTTTAATCAGTCACTCGAAACGGGGATTATTCCTGAAGACTTCAAATTAGCTAACGTCACGCCTATTTTTAAAAAAGGCGACCGCGCAGTAGCTAGCAATTATAGGTCCATTAGCTTAACGTCAATTGTCGGCAAACTTTTGGAATCCGTAGTTAGGGATCGTATCATCGATCACTTAGAAAGTAGAGATTTGATTAATAGTAGTCAGCATAGGTTTCGACGCCATAGGTCGTTTAACTAATTTGTTAGAATTTTATAACGAAATAGTGCGCGAATACGATAGGCATAGAGCGGCTGACGTTATTTATTTAGATTTTAAAAAGGCGTTCGATACAGTTCCGCATAGGAGATTAATTGCGAAGGTCAAAGCGCACGGTATACGCGGTCAGGCAGCTAAGTGGTTAGAAGAATGGCTTCGTGCTAGGAGGCAGAGGGTGGTAGTTAATGGTAGTGAATCGGGGTGGTTGGATGTAGGTAGTGGTGTCCCACAGGGTTCAGTGTTAGACCCATTGCTATTCGTAATTTACATTAACAACATAGATGTAGGATTGACTAGTAACGTGTCAAAATTCGCGGACGATACTAAAATAGGCGGTAAGGTTGTTAACGAGGATGATAGAAATAGGCTCCAAGACGATGTAAATAGGATTATGGAGTGGACGGATAAGTGGCAGATGCAATTTAACGTAGACAAATGTAGTTTTGCATGTAGGTTCTCGTAACAATAATTACACGTACACGATGGATGATAGAGAGTTAGCGAGCGTTGACGAGGAAGTAGATTTAGGCGTACGCGTATCTAAGGATTTAAAGGTTAGGAACCAGTGCCTGGAGTCTTGCGCAAAAGCTAATAGGATGTTAGGCTTCATAGCGCGTAATTTCGAATTTAAATCGAAGGATATTATATTGTCCCTTTACAAGTCCCTAGTCAGGCCTCATTTAGAATATGCCGTTCAGTTTTGGTGCCCGTATTTGCGCGAGGATATTGATAGGTTAGAAAGGGTTCAGCGTCGTGCCACGAAACTAATTCCGTCATTGCGCAACAAGCCTTATGAAGATAGGATTAAAGTGTTAGACTTGCATTCACTCGAAACTAGGAGATTAAGGGGAGAGCTTATTGAAGTTTTCAAAATCGTTAATAACATCGATAACGTAAATTTTGACAAACTGTTCACTTTCGATAATAGCAATACTCGTAATAACGGATTTAAGTTGCGTGGCAGACGTTTCATTACTAATATCGCTAAAAACTTCTTTACGTTTAAAGTAATTGATAAATGGAATAATCTTCCCGCGCCAGTCGTGAACTCTACCAGCGTTAATATGTTTAAGAACCGTCTACATAGGCATTTTAAAAGTATTAACGTTGTTTAAAAAAAAAAAAATTAGCAACAGGAGCTCTGGTGGTGGTGGTCGAGGACGAGTCGGTTGACGATAATGCCAGCTTGTGACATGCCAGCGTGTGATATGCCAGCAAAAAATTAATAATAAAAAAAAAATTAGACTAACATGAACGTAGATGTAGCTCGTAGCGTAAACTAACCCACTTTTTTTCTTTTTCTTTTTCTTATCCTCTCCTTACTCGCATGTCTGTAACTCTCTTTACTTGCATGTCTGTAGTTTGCATGGTATGACAGTGAGTTAAGACAGTTAAGACTGTGTCTGCATGGTTTGTAAGCATTCTTATTTTACTTCTTTTCATCTCTTTCACCCTTTCCTATTCTGTTCGACTATTTTTCTGACTTGTCGGCAGTGGCCGGCGGATGATGATGGCGAGTCTTTTTTCTCTTTTTCTAAATGAATGTTAACCCACGAGTGATAGGTGTTCCTCCTTACTTAACCCCTTATTCTTTTCTCTTCTCTTAACCCCCTACTCTTTCCTTTCTCTCGGGCTAACCTTAGAGTGGATCTTAGGGTCTTTGTTAGCCTTAGCTTCTGTAGATCTGTAGATCATCATCAACTTTACCTATTTTTTTTTCTTATCCTCTCCTTACTTTGCATGTCTGTAACTCTCTTTTCTTGCATGTTTGTAGTTTGCATGGTATGACAGTGAGTTAAGACTGTGTTTGCATGGTTTGTAAGCGTTCTTATTTTACTTTTCATCTTCCACCCCTCTCCTATTTTCTCCGACTATTTTTCTGACTTGTCGGCAGTGGCCGGCGGATGATGATGGTGAGTCTTTTTTCTCTTTTTCTGAATGAATGTTAACCCACGAGTGATAGGCGTTCCTCCTTACTTAACCCCTTATTCTCTTCTCTTCTCTTAACCCTCTACTCTTTCCTTTCTCTCGGGCTAACCTTAGAGTGGATTTTAGGGTCTTTGTTAGCCTTAGCTTCTGTAGATCTGTAGATCTGATGCTGATTTCCATGATCATTCTAGTGCCTTATTTAAGGAACTAAAACTACTAAAGCTCAAAGATGTAATCAAACTGGCACATTTTATTTTTATTTACGAGTGTAAGAACAAAATCATTAACTTACAAAGGATAAATAAATATTTTGTAACTTATCAAGAAATCCACTCGTATCAGACCAGAAATAGATCAAACAAGTTATGCCTCAATTTAGATTGTCATCTCAAAAATGACCCATTTTATTGAACTGAAACTACGGAATGATTTAAATGCCGATATAAAAAATATTGTGAATGTAAATTCGTTTAAAACAAAGTTGAAATCTCGATTAATAATGGAATACTAATAAAAATCTAGGATTAAATGTACATTACTCGTTATTGTTCATCTCTCATGTCTAATATTGATTTCTTTGTATAGTATTGGTATCATACTTTCAGTGATGACTTTGTATTTGTTTTATACCATAATAATAACTTAAACTTAATATATTCGGATCACCTGAAGATCAGGGCCCCCAGCCTTCTTTAGTTAGCCTTATAAGGCTAAATAACGAAAATATCACGACCTAACCTAACCAATCGTTAGGTCAACTATACGTCCTTGACGATTGGTTAGGTTAGGTCGTGATATTTTCTTAGTTAGCCTTATAAAGCTAACTAAAGAAGGCTGGGGGCCCTGATCTTCAGGTGATCCTATATTCTAATTAATAATTAGAGATGTACCGACTAGTCGGTAAATAGTCGGTAGTCGGTCGGCTTATTTGCTAAATGTAAATATAGCTATAGCTAAATGCGAATATAGCTATAGCTATAGCAATAAGACACTAAATATATCATTTTATGATTAGTGACTTTAATAGGCTAGTTCATTTTAATTATTTTTAGTAGCTACTACTACTACTAGTCTACTACTACTACTACTATTACTACTAGCTATTACAGTGTAAAAAAGTAATTTTACTACATAATAATTTGTTTTCTTTATATACTATACAGCAGGCCTATGCTAATTTTAAAGATTTAATTTATTTTTAAAATTTGCAAACTTTGAATTCATATATGCAATGTTACATACCTAATTTACATCAATTTCCAATACCGGTATAATGAAAAATGTAAATATAGCTAAAGCATAGCAATAAGGTACCAAATTTACCTCTTTTTATAATTAGTGACTTAAATTATTTTAATTAACAGTGGTTCATTTTAATTACTTTTAGTAGCTAATTGGAGTGTAATAAAAAGTTAACATTCTCTTTTACTACAACATAATTTCCAACTTTTTATACTACAGTAGGAGGCCTATGCTAATTTAAATAATTTTCAGGAATTATGTTTAATATTGCGAACATTAAATTTGTAAATGGTATGTTACTTAACTGACATTAGCCTCGTAAATGTTTTTTTTTTGTGTGTTGTAACTTGTAAACATTTCTTTTTGTTGTTGTTGTTTAGCTAACAATGAAATATTTGTACAAATAAACTTATAGTCGACTCTGACTTTGATTCCTTAGTTCGTATCGCGAGTGGATTCGTCTTTCAACCAAGTGAACACAATGCATTTTATTAGCAACACTAGGACAAATTATGGTGAAATGACTGATGTCGCCATTCAGGCATGCATTAAATTTATATGAAACGTATATTAAGAACTTTAAATTGCATATGCATTACAGATATATTTAAATGGAAATTAATAAGTGTGTAGCAGCTACGAAATTAAAATACTTATGTCCGCAAACCTAAGTAAGAATGAGTTCTTATTAGTCGGCCGACTTTTGAAAGCCAACTAGTCGGCAGTCGATCATAATTCGCAGTTGGTACATCTCTATTAATAATTCTTACTCATGATTTATATATTATTTATAATAACAATGTTTTTTTTATTAAGAGCCCAGTAAAGCCTAGGCTTAAGGGCCAAGTTAAATAAAATAAACAATTCAATTTCACAATTATTTAGGATCACCTGAAAATCAGGGCCCCCAGCTTTGGTTAGTTAACCTTATAAGGCTAACGAACGAAAATACCACGACTTAACCTAACCAATCGTTAGGTCAACTGTACGCCCTTGACGACTGATTACGTTAAGTCGTGACATTTTCGTTAGTTAGCCTTATAACTAACGAAGGGTGGGGGCCCTGATCTTCAAGTGATCCATTATTTATGTTAAAACAAAAACAAAATTTTTAAAATTATATTAATTTATCAGAGAAGGTTATTCAATTCAATTCAAGCGAAAGTATGAAGAGATAAATATCTTTTCACATAGAGCATCATTCCGCCCATACGCCCATTGCAGGGTACGAGCAGCCCGCAGCAGCATTGCCAACAAATAGGGGGTCAAAGTACTGACGAGGCTTCCGTACGTAGTTCATCACCACTGAAAGCAACAATGCTCCATGTTAGTCTAGTCCAAAAGAACATCCATAACCCGCATTCAACTCATTCCAATTTTCGTTAATATGTATTGCAGACACCTCTAGTTATTTTTAATCCTAGTGCAGGATTCGGATCACCTGAAGATCAGGGCCCCCAGCCTCAATTACCAAATGATATCTTCGTTAAAACTAACGAAAATATCACGACTTAACCTAACCAATCGTCAAGGGCGTACAGTTGACCTAACCGGGCATTCAATTTAATTTATTATTATATTTGGTGGTACTGTAAAGCAAAAAACAAGAATAGATGGGGGGCCCTGATCTTCAGGTGACCAAGGATTCTGCAGGAGCGAGATGCACCGCAAGTTTGTGTTTCCTCTCTGAGGCAGCACAAATTTACCTGTATTAATAACAGTTATACTCTTACTAGCTCAGGCTTGCTCTACATAAACTGGATCAAAAACCACGTGTATTTGCAATCGCAAACCGTCCGTCCTGTATTTATTTTAAAATTATATACAGGGTGGGCCGAAAGTCTGGATCCATAGGAAAATATTTTTAATACATAAATTACAACAAATGGTAAATACTTAAAATGAATATCAACTTTAACTCGTAAATGCGTATCCGTGATACTGTACAGTGGTTCGTACTCCAGTATAAACAACAAATTATAACAAATGCTCAAATTGGTGGCCTCTGACATCGAGACACTTAGGGATGGAATTTATGATTTTTAATAATTCTTCGAATTGACGTTCTCGAGATGCGTGTTTCATTTGATAATCTTCTTGTTGACTTTACTGGACTATTCGTTAAAGTTTCACATACCATTGCAGAGGTATTTTCATCAGTTGCAGTTTTTGGACGACCAGAACGCCGTCGATCATGTACACTTCCTGTTTCTTTGAAACGTTTAAACAATTTGCCAACAGTCGCATGTGTTACTGGATGCTTATCAGGATGATTTCTATTGAATTCGGTAGCAACTTCTCTATGTGTAGCGCCCTGTCTTGCGTACATGAGCACAAGTTCTACCCGGTCTTCTGTTGTTAGATTCGAAGCCATTTCTGGGCTGAAATAAAAAAGTATTTGAGTATTTATACTGGAGTACGAACTACTGTACAGTATCACGGATACGCATTTACGAGTTAAAGTTGATATTCATTTTAAGTATTTACCATTTGTTGTAATTTATGTATTAAAATAAATATTTTCCTATGGATCCAGACTTTCGGCCCACCCTGTATAATATATATATATATATATATATATATATATATATAGAGAGGAGAGAGAGAGAGAGAGAGAGAGAGAGAGAGAGAGAGAGAGAGAGAGAAAATTCAAGACCCGTCAAATATGAGGTTATTAACTCTTATAAGCATACAAGTAAATATAAGCTACGCGTTAGCTCTGCTCTAAAAATAATAATTTCATATTATAATAAGTAACCAGAAAGAACGAACGCTTATACAAATTATACATTAACTGCTACACAGAAAGCATGTTTGTCTATTTATGGATGTATTCCCCATAAACGAGAAGGTATACAGACTTCTATTATAGGAGTCGTAAATATGGAGACCATCAAAAAGGCTTTTATGCGGTACTGTTATTCGACACTCACCCATTAAATGTTCCTATTAAAAAAATGACGTACAAACTAAATGTACAGAAATATTAAAATTTTTGGTTCTTTTTCATTAACCTTTCGTTTTCTCCACCCCATCAACTCCTCCCCCCCCCCCCCCCCCCCCCCCCCACCCCCGCTCTTCACCCGCCACTAAACGCAAAATGCCTCCCGAAACGAATGCAGCTCCGCCTTTATAGGGTATAAGAGCCATTTTTGTTCCTACATTCATTCATTCCCTGTGCCGTAGTCGCGTTTCCCGCAATTCTGCATTCCGGTTCGCGTTCACGATACTGTATCTCAGTTACAAAACTCCTTTCTCTCTACAGTATGCTCCAACACGCCCTCCTGCTTGACGGTCTGTCTATATACTTTCTCTGTCGAGGTATTCACTCGTATTATCAACAGAGAGAAGGCTTATTTCGATCAAACTTTGGTCTTTTATTTGACAAACAACAAATTGCATAAAACATACCTATTGATGCGAAATCATGATGATGATGGCCTTTGGCATTAGCTGGATCTATTCAATTTGCATCAGGAACAAACACTGCATAGATCCAACGTGTCTAATAGGATACAAATTACATTTTTTACAGGATCTACAGACAAGTTTCAGATATATACGCCTCGGTGGTGTAGTGGTCAGCGTCGCTGACTACAAATCCATCGGCCTCGGGATCGAAACCCAATGACTGTAGGCGGCGCGCAGCAAACCCAACTGTTCATCCCTCCACACAATAAAAATTAGTTGGAAGATAAATGGGTACCCTGGGTAGTCTAGTGGTTAAGACGCTGGGCTGCTGATGGGCGTGGTTCGGATTCCACGTTAAACTGTAGGTCTAAGGTGGAGTGACAAGCTTGATTTCGTCAGAATGAACATTTTGGGAGGAAGCTGAACCAAGATTAACCAAGATTTTATATATATATATATATATATATATATATATATATATATATATACAGGGTGGGCCGTAAGTTTCCATACATAGGAAAATTTAAACGTGCGTCGGTATTTGGATCAGCAGTTTCCGGATGCTTGGATTGGTCGGCGTGGTCCTGTGGAGTGGCCTCCCAGATCCCCAGATCTCACCCCCCTTGATTTCTATCTTTGGGGGCACTTGAAGGCCATGGTGTATCAGGAAAAGATACGAGACATAAATCATCTAAAGGAACGTATCACCAACGCCATTACAAGCATAACGTCAACTGTGCTAATGCGTGTTCATCAACAGTGGGGAACACGTATTGAAATGTGTTTTCAAAACAATGGCAACCATGTAGAGCATATTATATAAATAAAAATGGTTGTCCATAAAAAAATGTTTATTTTTCCTATGTATGGAAACTTACGGCCCACCCTGTATATATATGTGTGTGTGTGTGTGTGTGTGTGTGTGTGTGTGTGTGTGTGTGTGTGTGGAAAAGGTTTCCCACAGGAAATAATTATTTTTTTTAATTTAAAGATATTCTGTTTGTATAAATTAAAGTAGTAATCCTTTAAATTTTGAATAGTGTATAACTTGCCTTGATACCGGTGACTCTTAAATTCGAAGTGTCCTTTTCGGCTAATATAAATCACATAAAAGATTTAAGTATAAAACCGAAATTATATAAATTCTTTTGTTAATGTCATTAAAAGACTAAGACTTTGCAACTTTAATAATCTTTTGTAAACGTGGCACCACGGAGTCTCTCCAGGGCATAGCAAGGAGAGGAATGGCAGTTCGTGCCCCGCCTTTTGGGCAGCCGTTCGGTCTGTAGCTTTTTGATGAAAGCATTGTTCGTTAATAACTCCCTAAACAAGTGTAGTGATAAAACTTTGAATTCTATTTTATTCTGCTTTGTAAAAAAAGAAATCTAATATCTTAAAAATGAACTATCCTGCGAAATAAAACTGAAAAAGGGTAACGCGTCGTTTTTTATCCTAGTCTCGCTGGCCTGTATGAACACTCCTTTTCTCTCAACGAAGGGACACCATTGACGAAAACATTAAATATAATTGTTGAAACGGCAGTCAGATCAAGTTACCAGACGAACCTGGACGTAAGGAGTATACACTTCATTTGTCGCTGCAACGAAGCAACATACTCAGTTACCTAACAATGGGAATGGTGTAACGTCATATATACATATATCATATTGGAGAGAAAACACCCAGCCCGATATATATATATATATATATATATATATATATATATATATATATATGTGTGTGTGTGTGTGTGTGTGTGACACCCCCACTAAGAAGGCCATTTTTTTCATCAATGTTTCTCCGCGCCCTTAGGATCGCCAGTCCGGAATACATCGATGCCGAATTGGAAAAAATCAACGGTATTGGAAGTGATCTGTGTTACCCATCTGCGTTTATGGAATCTTGTCTCAACAAGGCAAAACGAACTTTCTATCGTGTCAATAATAACACTCGTACTTTGTCAAAAAATATTTTAGTACTTCCATTTTTCCCGGGCTTTTTAGGCATTGCTAATGTACTTAAACTTTTGGATATTAATGTAGCATTTTCATATAACAATATTGTGAAAAATATCATAGTAAAAAATAGCCCTACCAATAATTCAGGCATTATCTATAAAATCGGGTGTAAACAATGTGATTCCTTTTACATAGGTCAGACGGGAAAGGATTTGCACACACGTATAAAACAGCATCAATATTCCGTTAGAACAGGACAGTTGTCCAGTGCTCTTTTTGTCCATTTGTCAGAGTTATCCCACTGTATTGATTGGAATAATGCTTCAGTTTTATTTCATTCTAGCAACATTGTCAATAGAAATATTCTTGAGTCTGCCATTATCCAACTTTCAAATAACTTCAACATAAGCAAAGGTCTTTTTCAACTCGATCCTGTTGTTTTGAATTCCTTCAAAACAAATTTAGATAAAAAGGGTAGGACGCTAAATCTTTGGTAAACTTGTACGCTACTTTATTAACTTTTAATCTTCATTTTATTTTTATATATATCGAATCTTGACTCTAAAAGGCAAAGTGTTAAAACCCGGGTAGATTTCCAGTATAAATTTGTATTTTTAATTCATTTGATCTTGTGCTAAAAATCGATATTTTTCCTTACAAATCTGTTGCCTCTTTGTAATCCTCTAATCTTTAATTTTTAATTTTTATTTTTACTTCTCCGTTTATTGCATATATAATAATATATATATATATATAATATATATATATATATGTGTGTGTAGATATGTATATATATATATTATATATATATATATATATATATATATATGTTTTGTGGTATGTATGTTATTTATTTATTTTTTTCTTTCTGTAACCTATATATAGGCCGTAACCTTTTATGTACTTCAGTGTTCCTGAGGATGTCATTAGACGAAAGCGCTTGAGCACCTTTTGTGTTCCTTTTCCTTGGTTTTATTCATCATAAATATATATATATATATATAGATATATATATATATATATATATATAGTGAAAATATATGATAATTAGGGAGCTATGCTAGAAATAAGTGTACTACATTAAATCCTATAAGGGCAGTACTCTCTCTCTCTCTCTCTCAAGATAAAAAGTTATCTCAGTTATGAGAATCGTTTAAAGCGTTATCTGTCCAAACACGAAAGATCCATTCATGCCTTCTCTGAAGATGACTATCATCCTTCTTCGATAATTGGAGTGGCAACTTAATTAGGCTTATCTTCACAGAACGAACACCGCGAAACAGAACTGGATTTTAATGTAGAAATGAATCGCTAATTATTTTTAAATTATATACTTTATTGTTTACAATGACAGTTAACTAAGACGATCAATCTCTCGTTTTTAAACATTGAAAAGAGATGGTAACATATGTTAGCTAACTTTCAAATCATATTTATTTTGTTAATAGTCAACGACCGATAAGTTTACCAGTTAATGAACAAAACGGAGAGGAAAAAATCAGAGAGGATAATGAAGCAAAATGGTATACGAGGGCAGTGTAAACGAATTTAAAAATGTAATGAGCAAGGAAACTCGTTAACAAAACCTATCGTAACTTAACTTTAATGCCTAAGTTATACAAATATCCACCAGGGTTGCCTGGTGGTAAAGTATATTGGATTGTCAATTTGTATGAATACCCTGTGTCCGAGTCTCTGCTCGGATTTCAGGTTTCAGTGACTGTGGCTTTTTTATTTCATGGTGGAGGGAGGGTAGTGGCTCAGATCCCACGAAAGGTTGTTGGTTCCTTCCGTGGGTCATATGACCTCAAATGTTACGAAGGAGGCATCATCACGCGAGTGAACAAAAATTAAGTGGCTAACTTTTGTATTAAGGGATTGGAGAAGTCGTAAGTTATCCACAGTATCATGAAGATCTTATTTTTAAATCCCCAAACCTTTGAGTCTAGTAATACAATTGGCCATTAGTAAAAACTGAGTAAAGTTAATACAGTGGAGAATGTAAGATAACACTGTTTACATTCCCGTCAACCTCTTTATAGTAAGTAATGTTAACTATTTTTAATTAAGAGCCCAGTAAAGCCTAAAGCTTAAGGGCCAAATTAAATTAAAGTCCAACTTCACAATTATTTATGTCATGTAAATTGTAAAAGTGCTGTATTTAATTTATTAATAATACAACTTTATTGATCTGTATAGGCCTACATGAGGATATATATAACTTGAATTTCTCTTACTGAATTTTCATGTAAGTATTGACTTACTAATTTCTTTGTACGCTAAATCAATTCGTCGAATACTTTTCACTCCATCTGCATGGGATATTAAGACAGTCCTACAAAAGCTGTTTACGTTATACATATGGCTGGTTTCCGTTTATAGAAAAAGAAAAAGAAAAACAATCCATTCATCAAATAAACACAGAATGAAAAGGTAAGAGGCGTTAATGAATTATTTGAAGAAGAGACTGTTCTTGTTTAGCTTTCCAGTTACTGACTCTTCATATATAACTCCAAACGTTCTTCTTGCCTCTTTTCCCACAGACCAGCAGCGTTCTATGATACCTATTTACCTCTCAACTAAACCAACAACGCGAAAATTAAAGATATTTTTCTTAACTCTTCTTGTAAACACAACCCAAAATGGATAAGAAAGAAGATGCATGACAAAAAAGTACTTACCCTACGAAATTTATTCCTTTAAAACTAAAACAGTAAGCAAAGGTCAAAGTCCAGGGAACGAAATACCTTTAAAAAAAGAAGGTAAACCTAAACTCTTTCAAATTTCTTTATTTGCTAACTCAACAGCCATTTTGTGCGTCAAAAATCGAAGTTCGTCAACTATTTGACGATAATATAAGAACTCTGCCCTATCTCTGATCGTAAAGGCCTAAATTGAGGAAAAGCAAACACGCTAAAATTTCTGTTTGATTTCAAATTCTAAAATGTAAATTTTAGCTTTCAAGTTTGAAAACGAATTTTACACACACACACACATTTTATATATATATATATATATATATATATATTATATATAATATAGAGAGAGAGAGAGAGAGAGAGGAGAAGAGAGAGAGAGAGAGAGCAAACACCAGATTTTTATTCATGCAAAAAGGTTTCTTGTATATGAAATAGAAAATCCGTTTACATAGAAGATAAACATACAGTTTCGATACATTATTTGTTGTATGTTGTAAAAAAAAAAAATATATATATATATATATATAGTTAAATACGTAAAATAGTCTTTCATTTAATTAAATTTAGACCTACAAGCCAAAAATAGGGTTAATAAACTATTTTCAGCTTCTTCTGTATTTGAAATAAAAAACTCTCTCTCTCTCTCTCTCTCTCTCTCTCTCTCTCTCTCTCTCTCTCTCTCTCTCTCTCTCTCTCTCTCTCTCTCTCTCTATATATATATATTATATATATATATATATATATATATATATATATGATGCAAATCCACAAGGAAACCCATATATATATAAGTTATAAAGCATTTTATATTAATTAATGTTAGGCCCGGGCCCAACAGGGTATCAAATATCTCTTCTACACTTTTAAAAGTAGAGGCGGAAAAGTATGCCCTAATTAAAAAGCCCAAACATATTGTAATAGGGTATATTAAAATACTTATTGATATGTATGCAGTGGTGAGCTGCCAAAATTTTAACAACCGGTTCGCTAAGCTGCCAAAATTTTAACCACCGGGTTCTGTATAAAAAATTGACAACCCTTCCCACCCACCCTTTCGCAATTTTAATTAAATTAATTATCTCGCTATTTGCCTTTTTCAAGTGTCTGCATTTTATGATTCAGCTAGGTATTAATAACTGCATGACAATTAATTAGTATATAGTTAATTAGAGAAACAGACGTTTCTAATGAAATCAGAAAAGAAGAATTATTAATAAAAAACCGATGAATCATATTATCTACATAGTTAAAATTAAATTGCTCAGTCAACTTTAGCAATATGAATTATTAGGCAAAACATAAATATCAGTACATCTATGCTCTCTCAGCGTCCAGCAAAAAAGTTAACAACCGGTTCTTATTTTCAAAAAGATTTTAACAACCGGTTCGCGCGAACCGGTGCGAACCGGGTCCAGCTCACCACTGTATGTATGTAATTAATTAATATCTGTAGTGAAAGTACTTGTACATAGTATAATAACATGCCACAGTAATATTTAGCATTTTAGTTTTAGCGAAGTACCTAATTGGTTTAGTAGTATGAGCTAATTGAAGTATGTATATTTCACAGTAGGAGTTAATTATATGATCTTAAGATATGGAAAAAAAGACAGTGTTTTACATTATTTCATCGCTTCTATGGTGAAGCTTTAAGTAAAATTACTTTTGAGCAACTTTTAAAAAAATTTTAAAAACTGGTTTTAAGGGGTCAGGTTTTTTACCTCCCCCTCCAAAAAGACACGAATCCACCACCCCAAAACACGTCGCATCATTTTATATATATATATATATATATGTTTTGGTTCAGGTTCAAAGAACTTCTCCCCCATTTCAGTCATTAAGTACCAGATTCCAATTCCAACCAAAAAGTATTCTTCAATTCAGATTCCATTACGAACTTGAAATATTTATTCCCATTCCGAGATGAATAATCGGATCAAATTCCAATTTCATTCCTGGTTGTAAATGTAAATGTTGCATAGATGTAAAACAGACTTAGAGTCGAGCTTTTCAACAGAAGATAGTCGGAGTATGATGAAGTATGAAAGCATGAAATGAAAGCATATGATCTAGTATGAAGTGTGTGATGTATCAACCGCGCAGCAAAATTTGTTATAATGTTATAATGTTTCAGACCAACAAAGACCCTAGGATCCACTCATGACTGCCATTGACTGGTCTACCTAATTGCAGTATGGCTACAGTGCGAAATAGATCAGTCTTATTTAATTTATTTAAAATGAAATAAAATGAACAAATAAATAGAAGCGTTTTATTAATAACAATAAATATTACAATATTACAATTATCGTAATAATATTAACATAGAACATAAAGTGTTAATTGGTATTTTTTTATTTAATTTGACCCTTAGGAGCTTTTAATTTAAGCTTCACTGAGAAGACGAAGCTGAAAATGTAAACTGAAGTTCCAAATATTATTGATAAAGGAATTAATTAAGGTAAAAAAAAGAGGTAAAAAGGTAATAACCAGGAAACTCACGTCCCCACGATGTTGCGGTTGAATACGCCCCAAGGGTCACTTTAGCCCGAGCATTAACTCAAACCCAGGGGCTAGCAGGCAGAAGCGAACCAGATCTTCACTACTCAGAGTTCGCCATCGTAATCACTAAGCTACCGGGCACCAAATGAATTACTTACAACTGTATAATCTAATGCAATGTTTCTAAACAGCCAGTCCGTAGAAGAAAAGCTACCGGTCCGTGAAAGGAAAACTACCCAGTCCGATCTTTATGGGTATTAAGACCAGGCAACGAAACAGGTTTTGCTGTGCATTACAATCTGCGTTTTGCAGTAATAAAAGCAGTTTCGTGTCGACAAACTTGCGAAGAGAGATGCAAATACACGTTTCTTGCTAAAAACATAAATGTTACTATTCAAAATAAATCAATAAAGTGCTATTGTAAAATGTTTTCCTTTCTGCAAATGCATACGTCTGTGTAGGCCTATGGATTGCTTGTTTTTAAGTTTGTACATGCTATTATCAATAACAATTAGGCTTTCTTTATGTTTTGACTTTTTGCGTATTATATGTCTATGTCTGTAAAGTTGTGTGCGCGGCGTGTGTACGTAAAGTTGGAATTCATAAGTGTGCGCGTGCTATTATCATAGTTTAATTGTAATTTGCTACTACTGTAATATCTCTTTATTTTCCGTGTTATTATACAATTATGAGCAACTAAGCAACTTATTAAACTATATTCCATGACTAATATTGTTCACAGTTCCGTCAATCCATTTTAGCCAAGTAAAATATTACTGTATAAAGCTATCAGAGATGTATAACGTGGTGAGGTATATAGACTCTGAGTGAAATGGTTCCCAACTGGCGGTTCGTGTTTTTTATAGCTAATTTTGCCGGTCCTGTTGGTAGTAGAAGTTTAAGAACAGATAATAAAATAACGTAGAATTTTACGTACATATACTGTATATTTATTAGATGAAAATTAAAAACGTGCAATAGTCAAAGTAAAACGTGCTCAAAAACGTTTATGGAACGTGAATAAAACGTTTATGACGCTTACTGAATGGTAAATTTCTTGCTGGGTAGTTATGGGAAAAATGTTTGCCGAAGAAAAAATCTTTGAATATATAACTAATAAAAATTTTAATAATTCCAACATAATTTATTCTGATTGGAAAGTTGTTTTATGCCACGCCTTCACCTTCTTATGACTGCATGGGTACTGAATACGTTGTTCCCCCCACCTTTCATAAAGTAAAAAGCATCATTTCCCCTTACCCACCCTCACTTCCCTATATATATACATATATACAGTATATATATAACAAATATTTTATAGTTTTTGTGGTATAATTAAGATGCAAATATACGTTAACCTTCGGACCACAGAAAATATATACTAATTTAATATTTCTTTTTAATTAATAAAGATAAATGATACCCCATATAGTCGATACCAGTAGTATAGCCGCAAAAGGGGAGAGTGCAAGAATGTTGCAGGTTATTATGTAATGTTGCAAATGGGGTGGGGGTTGTTGCAAAGGGGGGAGGGGTGTTGCAAAGGGGGTGGGTTGCAAAAAAATAAAAAATAGTACTGGCCTTTGTTGCCAACCTAGGTTGCAAGGGTCATGCACCAACCTAGGTTGCAAGAGGCATGCAACTTGGAGGCCTCCCCCAAGCTATTCCCCCCAAAGGGCCAGAGAGAAAGGAGGAGAGAAAGGAAGAGAGGTGTTCACCTGGCAGGAGCCAAGTGCACATTAAGACTTCAGCCGAGTAGGCGTTGTTTTATAGGCTCCTAATCAGCCAGAATCAGCCAGTTGACTGAGCCAAGGGGGGAGGGGTACACCTGAAGGAGAGAGAGAGAGACGCCTGAAGGAGAGAGACGCCTGTAGGAGAGAGAGAGAGACGCCTGTAGGAGAGAGAGAGAGAGAGAGACGCCTGTAGGAGAGAGAGAGAGAGAGAGACCTGAAGGAGAGAGAGAGGAGTCCCCCAAGTTATTTTCGTTTTCCTAACCTAAGAGGCCACTAAGGGGTTTTTACCAAAGGGCCTGAAAGAGAAGGACCAGAGGTCCTTCCTCGGCTGGGAGCCGAGGTGGAATGAGTCTTTCACCAACTTCGCGGTCTTTTATAAGCCTCTATTCTGGCTGAATTGCCAGATAGCGCAATGTGTTCCAGATCGCTCCATGTATGCAGATGCAGAGTTGCTACATCAAGCCATGTAATCGGGTGCTGATGTGCCAGATTGCACCATCAGATAGCGCCATGTATTCCAGAAATATTAATCATCCATTGTTAACACAATATGACGATAGTTATTCCAATTAAATTCTGTTTAAATACACCTTTATTAATTGCATACCTTTCCAGTTTTTTTTTTTGCAATGATCGGTTGCGATATATATTATATATATATATATATATATATATTATTTATTTTATAACATTTAATTTTAGTTTAGAAGCAAATTTAACATTAACTTCATTGAACTTTTCGAAACAAATAACATAGTTTACCTTCGAAAACGTCATAATAGAAAATAATTAATTTTATGGTTAACTAGTTTATTTCGTTTACTATAATTATGTATATAGTCTTTTAAGCAGCTTATGATACATACATATATATATATATATATATATATATATCTGAACTCTTTCAGCTAAAGAAGCCTTATGTATAGCATTGGTTGTGTAATAGCTCATTGTGTAACAATATGATGGTAGTTATTCCAATTAAATTCTGTTTAAATACACCTTTATTAATTGCATACCTTTCCAGTTTTTTTTGCAATGATCGGATTGCTAGATATATATTATTATATTATATATATATATATATATAGAGAGAGAGAGAGAGAGAGAGAGAGAGAGAGAGAGAGAGGAGAGAGAGAGATAGGATCTGTAGTTAATCTTACGCGAGGTATGAAAATCAGGAAAAAATGCCAAATGTGTATTATTTTAAACATCTTATGTTAGGTAAATATAATATATATATATATATATATATATATATAATATATATATATTATAATTATTATAACATTTAATTTTAGTTTAGAAGCAAATTTAACATTAACTTCATTGAACTTAAACTTTTCGAAACAAATAACATAGTTTACCTTCGAAAACGTCATAATAGAAAATAATTAGTTTTATGGTTAACTAGTTTATTTCGTTTACTATAATTATATAATATATATATATATACATGTTCTGAAATATTTTCTCGAAAACTATGGGTGCTAGAAAAATTCTGAAACCATATTTGGAATCAGTATCAAAAGTTCTATACGAATAACCAAATAATTTTCAAAGGAGAATACGAGCATGAAATCTATTGGTGAAAATATATATATGTTACTCGTCAGGTCCCGTTATAGCGGATTGGTACACGTCATAGCTCCACCCAGCTACATCGGCAGCCAATCACTACGAACATCTGGTCTTTTGGGGCGGAGCTTGGCGATTGTGCCTATAAAAGGGGATATTTTTCAGTTTGGAGTAACAGTAGCTATTTTCGCGTCAGTGAATAATCATTCCCTCCACCATGGACCTGTACGTCTCCCCAGACTTGTATGAAGAGAGTGATACTGCAGCATTAACCGCAATTAGCCTTTTTAATGCGGTTGACCGTGATGAATTATTTACAACGCAAACCGTAGAAGACACGTGCAGTGACGCTCCTTACAATCCGACGCAAGGGACTACCATAGAAATGTAACTGTCTATAATTAGAATTTATATATGGATGGGGTGTAGTATCTCGTCAAAAAGATAATCGCCAAAAATGTCAATCAATGTTATTTTGTTACCCCATTATGCTAAAATCGAAATTTTATGGCATTCATTCCTCGAACCAAAGATATCTTCACATAATGGGGATCTGTCTGTATACTCTGTATATGTTTTAAAAGCATTATTCCTTTAAGGTCCGATGAGGATTTGACGTGTTATACAATCTTTTGAAGAATCTAGGAATACGGGGGATATACTGAACAGTCAAAAATGTCACACATCCTCCACCATGGACCTGTACGTCTCCCCGGAATTGTATGAAGAACGTGATACTGCAGCATTAACCGCAATTAGTCTTCAATGCGATTGACCGTGGCGAATTATTTTCAACGCAAACCGTAGAAGATATTTGCAGTGACGCTCCTTACAACCCGACGCAAGGGACTACCATAGAAATGTAAGTGTCTATAATTAGAATTTTATATATATATGGAGAGTTGTAGTATCTCGTCAAATAGATACTCGCCAAAAATGTCAATCAGTGTTATTTGGTTATCCCCATTATGCTAAAATCGAAATTTTATGGCGTTCACTCCTCGAACCAAAGATATCTTCACATAATGGGGATCTGTCTGTATACTCTGTATATGTTTTAAAAGCATTATTCCTTTAAGGTCCGATGAGGATTTGACACGTGTTATACAATCTTTTGAAGAATCTCGGAATAGGGAGGATATACTGATCAGTCAACAATGTCACACCGAAATAATGTAAGTGTTTTTCGATCTTTTTGGGATAAGAAGACACAATATATTTTCATAAATTTATTAAATGAAAGAAATCAGTACAATAAACAGCTACAGAATATATCGTTACAAATATACGAACAAAAACATTATAATATACAACGAGTACGTACAATTGGAAAACGGTTTTTTATCTGTCTGCATACCATTTCATCGTTTCGGCGAGTGTGACACGGGTCAAATAAATTTAAAAAATTATAAATTCTTTATCATTTGACATATGCATGAGAAATGAGACGCAGTACATTCGCAAACATTAGTAAAATATCCTTGCATGCGAAATGGGGTCCACACAACTTCGGGAATATGTAACTGAGCGAGAAATTTACAAATAGGATCACTCCAGGGTTGAGTACCGAGTGAATCAAAATAGTACAGGCGCTGTCTATTTTTAAAATAGACAGCGATCCAGTGAATCCCTTCATTACCGATGATGTCTGTGTTCACAATAAGACTACCGCATTCTCGCGTACTTGGCAAACTCAATGTTTCATTCTTCGCAAACACGCCGATAAATTTGGAACATGTGACTCGCTCCATTACTTTCTGAAGTGTATTAGCATCCATTTTAAAAGTCAGTGATAACGCTTCTAAATCTATCTACTTCTATTAGGGCTTGCGATTCGAGATATCTAGTACACTAATAGGAGCGTCTATAGGCTTGGCGAATTCAGCCGCACTGAGATGTTTCCGCTCTGCTGTGGTGTTAAATGGGTATTTACGCTAGCAGATAAGTCAGGTGTAATGTCAAACGGGTAAAGGAAATTGATCAATGAATTCTTCCTGCGTTACCCCATTACCAAGCTCATCACAATCACCTGCAATATGGGTCAGATTACTATAGGCTCTGGCACAAAGCGGTAACACAGCGTCTGATGAATAGTCTGTACCCATTGTTCCACCCAAAGCAGTGCCATTAACGTATAGTTATATTTTTAAGTCCGAAATTCTCGAATTTAAAGGCACTCTTTTTATATTTTCCATTCACCGAAGCGTGGTCCTGCATGCCGATTAATATCCTTTTAGGAAGATTTCCCAGGGCAATGTTTTCTATCTGCTTCGATGCCAACCTGCAGGAACCGTATATAGTTTGATCTGCACTCTGTTAATAGGATATTTCACTGTAGCGTTTAGTAAATTTTTCTCATTTCTAGTTGTTTTGGTGAACTTAATTTCACTCGCCGTACGCGGAGGTATGTGTCCATAATGTGAACCACAACGGACTTTGCACCCTCTTCTTGATTCACATCCAGATTTAAGCAGATCTCAGGACTCGTGCGGGTGAGCTTTATTTTCATATCCACCCCGTTCACAAGCAACTTCTCCTGGAAAGTGAAATCTGTGTGCAACCGTCCAAAACACTCGTATATTTTCTTTTTAGAATTTTTAAATTTGTCCTTTATACTATTTTCATCTTTAGTTTGATAAATCCCTCCGCACTTAAAAAGGTAGCCTTCGCTTCTTTGGAAAAGTTGAGGACATTTTCCAAATAGGCTCGTAGATGATAGTACCCGTGCCTGCCGATATGTTGGTCTGATTTAAATATACGTCACACTGGTTGAATATGGCGTGCAGAAAGTTTGTTTCAGGGTATACAGCATATTTGTCATCGCAGACCGTTCCATCAGAATGGGCTATACGTAGCTTAGCGTACAGTGCACACAGCTTGGATAAAAAAAGTAAGGACCTGAGCTGGGTATCACGAATTCTATAGGTGCACTCGGGAACTAATTGTGTTTAAAGGGTTAATTGTAATAAAGTCACTGTGCTCAATAGAAACTTGGGTTGGCGGGAGCTCAAAAAAGGACAGCTCCGATTTACAGCATTGTGAACTACATGGTGGATGAAGCGTGCCATGGCGAATAGTGACTCCTCTCTCGACAAGTGGTAAACAAACTATGATTCATGAGATCAATATCCTTAGCTTATTATCAGTCAAAAAGTGGTCAACCATAGGTTTCATTCGCTTACAGCATTTCTTTTTTGATAGCCTTTTACGTTTAATACCACGTGACCCTTCTTCTTCCGGGGAGCCCTCTTCTTCTTCCCGCCACCACGCATTTTCTCTTTGCATCTTTGATGATTTCGTTCCGTGTACGCTTTAAATGTTTTTTTAGAGCTTCTTTAGGTTTAGCCCCGGCCAATATGTCTTCTGCAGTGTTAAGGCCTGATTGTAGAGCTTCCTTCCAAGGTATCTGGCACCCCTCTTCAGCAAAGGAACAGCCGTACGTAGTATGGATGAAAAAATGGATCCAAGTCCACTACCGCGCTGGTATCGCATCCCTCGATAGACGTGAAAGGCTTTCTATCCATTATAATCAGTGCGTCGAAAGTGTAGCTTCACTGTTAAGCTCCCGTTACGAATGGGAAGTTTTCGCCCTCAATCGTTCTTATATATATTGTGATATTGGTTATTAAATTAGTTGCGACATTCACATAATGGGGTCTGTCATATGTAATACTCAAACTTTCCTCTATGGTTGGGGATGTGAGCAATGCGCAGCAGGCGTGCCTGGGTATCCCCAACAAACTGGTGCTCCACTATATTACTGTAAATATAGCACATGTCTGGGGACCTTTCAGCCAATTTCTCCATCTTCAATGATACATTAATCTGGACAAGTTATACTGTGTCTCGTGAAATGTCTCTTTGGAAGGCTGCGCTATATCGGCCGTTGGTTAGAATTTTGAACTTTCTATGTTCTTTAAGACGTCTGTTAGTCTTTGATTTTAGAATTAGTGTATGTGCAGGGTTGTTTACGATTTCATATACTAAATCATTCGTAAGGTTTGAGTTTCTTAAACTTACGTTTAAGCCTCTCACAACATCCTCGGCCGAACCATATTGACCCGGCCCTAGTCTTACTTCTGTACTGTAATACCGTGCAATCTTAGTCCGAGCGATGCGCATAGTTTCATCCATAGCTACCCCAGCTTTTTCACACTCGTCAATGTCTCTAAGAATCGTAAAAACGGTTTCTTTATGTTCAATATTTAAAAAGACGGTGTCCAGCTGAATTTCGCATATCCCCACCTCATACGAATCACGACCCAATTCAATGTGCCCATGGAGTTCTGTTACAAAGTTGGCTAGCGTGTTGTTAGGGTGTACAGACAGGGACGAGGAGGACGGGAGTGTGACGTAGAAATGGTTAGGAGCCATGTTGCATACTATTTAAGCTTCATTATTGCATCAGTTTTTATATAGGTGTTGAAGCTTTCTGGGTACCCTAGCCATTTCAACCAGGTACATTTTCTCCTTCCTGAACCTTTGCTTCCTAAAATTTTCTCAATTTAAACACATTTTTTTCTAAATTAAACGCAACTTTCTGCAATTCCTCGCGGTAAAAGCCTCCTGAGATTTCTTCCCCATTCAAATCTTCAATGTAATACATCATTATCTCACCTTTAGGTCTCAGCCCTAACTTTAAAAATCTCGCGTGTCCATCCTTGCTCAAAACCCTTTGCGAATTTATTCCCGAACGCGACAGCCTTACATAATCATTGATTTTGAAGCGCGCAGAGTGTGGTGGTGGTGGTGGTGGTGATCCATCTCTTCTCGGGTGCGTACTCTTTCTAAAACTTCGTTAGGTGTTGCCCCAATCGTGCGATGGTGTGAGCGGTTGTAGGATGATGCCAATGATTCCAGAATGTCTAGAAATCTGTATGTGTTTTTATGTGTAAAATAACGGTGCATGCGTTCCTTTATGGTGCGCTGAACTCTTTCAGCTAAAGAAGCCTTATGTATAGAATGGTTGTGTAATAGCTGATATTAAACTGTCACATATTCTGAAAAGCACGGCCTATAAACTCCTTCCCATATCCGTACAAAAATAGCCAGGAACCCTGTTTTCTTTTAACATTAGCGTTTTGGTGGCTTTAGCAAACTGTTTCAGGTGATTTATTTTTCAGAGGAACTAGCCACAGATATCTAGAGAATACGTCTATTATGAATAGAATGTAGCGGTAACCATCGTTATACACAGAATATCTTTGCATGTCTGTTAAATCTGCTTGCCAATAGAATCAATCGAGGAAGCCGTTGTCTTGGCTGTTTTAAACCTTTTCTCACAGGCTTATGAGCGTATAAGCGTCCTGCTCCCTCAAAAATCTTTCAACATCTTTTTTTCCTACTCCGTAAACACTTCTGTACAGTCTATCTACGCCGCCGTAAGAGGATGGGGTAGAAATGTCATAATAGCGTTTAGTTAATACGTTAGCCATTTGCGTATTTTAGAGGCACGTGGGTAGGGTTGTTTAACCTCTTCTTGCTCCTCTTCAAAGGTGTTACCGCCGGGGGTGACGGCGCCTTCAATTGTGTCACAGGCGTTGCATGTTCCAAGTTTTTAACCTGTTCAGATTTCCTATCAGCGTTTTAGGGACATTTATTTGTTGTAGTCTGCTTTAATATGCTTCCATCCTGATGGTGATGGCCTATCCCACTTTCTCACCAGATCATGGACAATGTCTACGATATTCGATCCCTGTACCTTTGATCCTTCCACAATGATCTCCCCTGTATCGGTCCATTGTATGGCGGGATCCTCATTCAATAGATTATAAAGACTTAAGCCTTTACTCAATGTAAGTGGGAGGGTATTTTTAATACATGTTCGATATGTTGTGGCTAATCTTTTTGGTTGGTCAGCTGTGTCGTCGGTACAGGTCCCTATGTCGCCATCGTCCCCCGTGCTGTGCCTAATAACCACAGGAATCTCTGTAGGGCTCTTATAATTTTCGTACTCGTGAAGAAATTTCTGCAGAGCTTCTTGGTATAAGATTCTTTTCTCATCAGTGTTTTTTCACTGTTTAATAGGGCTAACAATTCGCTTTCCATTCTTTTAAGTCTGCTTTTACGGGGATCTAGATACGTGTCTGAATTCCTTTGCAGTGAGGCGTACATCTCGTGGGAATCACTACCACTTTCTTCATTATATTAATCTAGTCAGTAAAGGACCCAAAACTGAAAATAAGATGGGGAGAAATGACCCTCCTGTTTGTACAATAATTCGTTTTTTTCTTCGCTACAGTTCGGCTTTTACGAGCGAGTGCACGTATTATGTTCTTGTAGCGGCGTAGGCGAGCCTTCTGATGGGTTTCATTGATACATTGCAATTTATAACGTTAAGACAGATTTCACAGATGCATTTTAAAAAGTCGGCATCGATATTTTTAATAAACATCTGCTGCATTGCCCGGGGCAGTCGATGATAGATTTTTATTAATTCACGGTATTTCTTTAGTCTCTTTGTCATTCTGGAATATACACCGTTTTCAGGCTCGTTTAGAAATATATTCGTTCGCAGAAGCACTCTAAACGTGTTTCGCGGATGAAGGTCGCAAAGCAAATATCCGTAACGCGTGCTTGTAGCTTCTTTATAAACTTCCAAAAACTCCTTACGCTGATTCGGGAACATTTGATTGGCTAATACCCCGATTTGTGATACATCTCTACGTTGCGCGAATAAGACTAGATATTGCGTATTTAACGACACATCGCGCATGTATCTATTTTTGAAAAATAGATTCTGATTGATGAGAACACGCTTATGTTAAGATGGTGGGAGAATACTGTAAATGTCTCGGCAAACGTTTTATCCATCTCCAACATGAGATCGTCAATTACAACGATTGTATGTTCATTTCCCTTTAACGAATTAACGTCATATACGCCTTTGTGGAACAAAATATCATCTTGGTACTCGTTGAACACTGATTGATACGTCGAATAGCACCATATAACTTTATGCACAAATTTCGAGAACATCTCCCCCTTTTCTTTAATGATTTTAAGCATAACACAGTTTTACCACATCCTGTAGGTCCAGATATAATACATGTGGATGGGCTCGTGAATCTGAATTTTTCTACAGAGTCCATTTCTAACACGTCACACTCCTAAGTGAGTCATTTACAAAATATTACAAAATTTGAGTGCTGATCCTTATATTTCTTCTCCCACAGAACCGTGAATGACGATGAGGTAGAGCAGCCCATCATTACGGATGACCTCGACGACAGTGTAGTTGTGATCTCCTCCCCTGAACCCTCACCAGCGATACCAGTAACACGTCCAAAAGCGGAGGTATGAGATACCCACGTCAGGTATAAAGCGACCGAAATACGCGTCTTGCAGCGGTAATAGATCCCCAACCCTCAACCTCTTACGCAACAACACCCCCAGCAGCACCTAATATATCCCCTTATTCATCCGCCGCCCCCGTTCTGTTAAGTCTACAATAATAGAGCCCCAACCATCAACCTCCTACGCAACAGGGCCCCCATCAGCAGCACCTTCCGCTAATATATCCACTAATTCATCCGCCGCCCCCCGTTCTGTTGAGGATGGTATAACGCTGGAATTGTGCGATCCGCAGCCCCCACCCCAGCCTTGACTAGAAATCGGTATAGAGTCAGGGTCGACCCTAGAGTCATGTATAGCAGTGGAATTGAGCGCGGACTACGCCGGGTTGTAGAGCATATTATAGAGTTTGCTCTTCAGAATCGTGACGAGCGTGAAGTCAGGACGAGTCTGTCCTTTGGATTCGGGTCAGATGACGGTGATGTAGACGATTATTGGGTGATAGTGCCATTTAGACGTTTGGCGGCTGAAGATGTAGAATATATATAGGGCGTATAATGCAAGCCGCCCAAAGTAGTATAGCCTTCAATATGGACAACTTCACGGTAAATATTGACCATGTATACCGTGTGCGGGTCATAGTGCCATACCGTATACTCTTAAACTTCAATTCTCAAGCTATTTATAGACGGCATATAAACGTCGATCGTGGTTGCGGCTTATAGCAGTACTCTTAGCACGTATGTTACTGTACAAAACAATACACGAACTCAAAAATTGGTTGCCTACAGTCGTGAGCGTGCCGTTAAACTAGCTGTAGACTGTGACTTGAATTGACTGTAATATGGGTCCTGAAGAGGTGAGAAGGGTAGTAGAACAGGAAATGAATGGTCCGCATAGTTGTGTTTGGGGTGGATGATCGTCGTAGGACTGTGTATGTTTTTAAAAGCTGTGTGAGAGATCGTACAAGGCCCCTACTTTATTTTAGGATTGTCAGGGACAACGTATCTCCCCATCCGTAAATAAGGTGGCTTTACGCGAGTTATGACAAAAGTCGAAAATATGGGAGACATCATGATTTGTGTAAGGGGTGCCTCGAGTTTGCGGATGATATAGGAGACATTGTAAAGAATGTCACATGATATGTGAGCAGTGTAAAGCACCAAATGTGAAAGCGTGTAGTGAAGCTGAGAAGAGAGACTGTGATGTGTGTAGACGCACATTTTTCAATAATAGCTGTTTTGATTTCCATAAATCAATTGGCACGTGCAGGAAAATGAGAATCTGTGAATGTGGTATGTTTCACACAATGGATAATTGGGGAAAATTTAAGCACAAGTGTGACGTAATTCACTGTCCTACATGCCAGGAGGAATATAAGGCGGATGGAGTAAAGCATGTATGTTATATGAAAGATGCTAAGCCTAAAAATAACCCTTGTATAACTGTATACTACGATATAGAAACATATACGAACGCTGAAACCAAAGAGGTAATTCCACATTTACTTGTGAGCCAGACTATCTGTGATGAGTGTATGGATATCGAATGTGACGAGTGCCCCAAATGTGGTAAACGGACAAACGTTTTTAAAACGAATGTCAGCGATAGTCCTGTGAAACTATTTGTGTCCTATATTGTCAAGTTAGCCGACAAGTTCAAAAAATGACTGTGATATTCTCGCCCATAACGGGGCAAAGTTTGACACGCAGTTCCTTTATAAGGAGTTGCTTGAACACGAATCCTCTGAGATATTTACAGGTGATCCATTGAAAAGAGGCAACAAATTAATACAGATGCAGATAAGAGGCAATGTACAATTTAAAGATACTTTATTATTCACACCTTGTAAATTAGCAAAGCTACCCAAGGTGATGGGAGTAGCAGCTGAAGTTTCCAAAGGATACTTCCCATACACTTTCCTCACCAGCGAGACTTTAAACTACGTAGGCCCACCACCCCCCAAACATTATTTTGACTGTATGGATGAACGTGAAGACTTTGATCGATACTACGACAGTTTTAATGAAAGTAACCCTTATAATATAGCTGATGAATGTGAGCGTTATTGCGTGAATGATGTGCGCGTGCTTAGAGTATGTTTCCAGGCCTTTAGAAGGATGTACATAGCCCGTTTCAAATGCGATCCACTGCAAGTCGCAACCACCATCGCATCATTATGTTTTACGGTGTTCAAGAATAACTTCATGCCGAAAGACACCTTAGCCATTATTCACCGAAACAATCCCCGCAGTTACGGGCACAAGGCTATTTACTGGCTCATACACCTACAGCAACAGACAGGTGTATACATAAAGCACGCCCGCAACACGGGTGAAGTACCCATTAAGATTAATGGACGTGTTTTTTGGGTTGATGGGTTAAGTGAAAACCGTGTCACTGGTGTGAAGACTGTGTACTCCTTTAACGGTTGCTGGTGGCATGGATGCCCCCGTCCTGAGTGCGGAATCACCGGAGATATCCACGGTAGGTCTCCTGCCGACTGTCTTGCATCGACCCGCACCCGCGATCAACTTATAGGATCACAGTTCACTCACAAAGTCTTGTGGGAGCATGAATATGATGCACGGATGGAGACAGACGAGGTGTACCGTGAGGAAATAAAAGCGATCAAGCGTTCAATGGTGCTGGATCCTCTCAAATGTGGTGATAGCTTGTTTGGAGGACGTACAAATCCTTTCAGACTATACTTCCCACCTACGGAGGTGTGAAGCTCCATTACTACGATTTCTGTTCTTTATACCCATACGTGATGAAGAGCCATCCGTACCCGTGGGCGCTCCTGAGAAACTGGTGGGACCTAGCCTACCATCCATCAATGAATTTTCAAAAAATTGAATGATCGTTACTTTGGGATCTCTTTCGTAGACGTACTCCCCCACGCAATTATGGATGCCGATCTTACCTGTCGTTATCGACGACAAGCTCATGTTTCCCCTGTGCGTGAAGTGCGCGGAAGAGGATAACGGCGAATGTAACCATATACCCCACCAGCGTAAGATCAGAGGCGTATATACAAGTCCTGAGTTGGCCCTAGCCGTGCGCCATGGTTATAGAATACTGAAGATACATGAGGTGTGGAGGTTTCAGAAGCTACCCAACCTTTTCACACCATATATAAACACCTTTTGAAGGATAAGGTTGAGGCATCAGGGTATCCGCGAGGAGTTGATACCGAAGATGAAAAGTCTGCCTATATTCAACGTTACCGCGACCGCGAAGGTATACAACTTGATCGTGTCCAAATTGTAAAGAATCCTGGCAAGCGCTTTAGTGCAAAGTTGTCTAAACAGTCTATGGGGAAAATTTGCGCAGAATACCGGCAGAGGGAGCATTCATTTGGCACAAAGTTATAGCGATGTCTGGGATTATGCCAATGCCCGATAAAGAGGTCATGGAGATCGTAAATGTAGGTAATACTTACGTAATAAAGTACAACAACACTGAATTTGCCACAGATACCTCAAGGGTTACAAACATACCTGTGGCCAGCTTACAACAGCCTACGCCCGTATAAAACTTTGGGGTCTATTGCATTCTCTTGGGCGGAGTATTGTATGCCGATACAGATAGCGTGATATTCACAGAGAGGGAGGGTGAATACATGCCCACTATTGGGGAGTTCCCGCGAGCTCACTGATGAGATCAAGGATGAGTATGGGGACAACGCATACGCCGACCTTTTGCCTCAACAGGACCTAAGACTTATGGGGTACGGGTCAGGGTGGGGGAGGAAATGAAATATATCGTGAAGGCAAAGGGTATTACGCTCAACCATGCGAATCGGGAGGTTGTTAACTTTGAGTCGTTGAAGGATCTAGTATGTTTGGATGAACAACCTCCCCACCTAATTGTAGGCACCCACAATTTCGGGCGCAGAAGCTGGGAGGCGTGAAGGAACTTAGGGGTACGATGGTGTGCCGTAACACCTATAGGAAACGTTACCAGTTACCTGGTACCTATGATACCGTACCCTTTGGATACCAATGATGCTTCTAACTCACACGTCTTGTATATAATCGTATCTATTTGTAAATTATATATATATATATAACTTGAATATCTCGTTTATTAAATCGTATTTGTAAATATATATAACTTGAATATCTCGTTTATTAAATAAATCATGTTTCAAATAGCGTTTCACTTTCTCCTTTGTGTGTGTGTGTGTGTGTGTGTGTGTGTGTGTGTGTGTGTGTGTGTAGGTGAAATTCTAAGCTCCGCCCACTGTAAGACCGTGAGTCATGCTACTATCTTGGAATCCCTGCGTGGTCAATCGACCGCAGTAAGCCCGAGAGATCAGACGTGTATTCAGATCAGACGTGTATTCAAATGGCTACCTTTAATATTGCTTGTACAACGTTTACGAAATGGTATTCAGTAAAGTGCCAGGATGTGGTGGATACCGAAAAACTTCCTATCATCCCTCCTATGCCTCTTTTAAAAAACACATTGGATTGTGCGAAGTTCCAAGATGTACAAATACTCTACGGATGTTCTGGTGAGACCGTTGAAGGCTTTCGTTGCACAGACGATGTGCTGAAGTATACTGCCAGAGCTAAACTTTATAAAGTCTCACATACACCGTGAAGTAAAAGAAACAACGCGTGCAGAAGAGAAGCAGCGGTATGGATAATGAGTCTTGCTGATGGGTGGTGTGACAAGCGGTATTACGTCATGCTACACCATGTCGATTACTCATACCCTACGACTGGAAATGTGAATCTCGTGATCATGGACAATCTTAAGTATTTTTATCACTATATTAACGTATATCATGATGAGGTTCGTAGTGAGGTTGTGGCTAGTGCCCTGCGTGAATTTTTAACAGAGTTTAGAGACGAGATCGTTGATGGGCAGAAAGGAAAAATATGAGCATATGTTCCTCTCAAATAGTGCGCCGGAGTGTGGAGATGTTTAGTAAAACATAAAATGTTCCTAGTTCTTATCCAAAATGTCTGGTGCGTAGGCTGGTAGTGATATTCTTGTACCGGTACAACAATTCGACTCGCGGAACAAGCCCATTCACGATCATCGAGTCAGCGCCCGTCGAACCATTCCTGCCTACCTGCGTGCCTCACACGGCTCATAGTTATCTCAGAGCTTGAGTCGAGTGGACGTGCGCTCTCGAATACGATGGAACTTCCTTTGAGCAGCATCTCAACGCCTCGTACGATGTGTCCGTGACGAAATCGTTGCGCGTGTTCAGGCGTAATTCCGGTACCATTAGCTATGTACTGGAAACGGAATGTAGACCGACAAACAAACGGGTTTATTTAAGTATCGAGGAGATGAATAGAATCTTTGTGATAGTTGAGAAGTGGAGTGAAGATCGTTATAAAATACCTGCTAACGTAGGTACAAGAAGAGAGCAGATTAGTGACGCACCCTCATACGCCGTTGTATGTACGTTGTGTATAAATAACGATCGGCCGTGCATTGATATAAGGCTGATGTGGAAGAATGCTTCTGATAATACGCTCTTATTCCTACGCGAAAACCGTTTCATCCTCGACAGAATGTTTGAAATCGTCGGATTCCGTAAACTGAAACCTATATTAGACGCGCGTGTTACGGATGTTTTATTTTGATACAGTACTTGAATACGCATACACCGCTCTGCTCGATGGGTTTACCGAGTGTAGGGCTGGTGAGAATGGTCTAGTGCTGGATGTTTATTTAAAAAGTTTAGACTCTTTGAAATACCATGAACTTTGGTACAAAGCAATTGATCGGTACAAGGCTGAGCTCACCTACACCGTTCACCCTGAAGAACTATTTCTTTATATAACGCGCAGTTGTCGTAACGATTTAGAAGATTATTTCAATTGCCGCTATGTTGAGTGAGTTCACGATTGAAAAGCTCGAGTCGGTAGAAATAAACCCTCGATTGGAAAAGCGTTCTTATAACTTGTGTTTAATAATGTAGCTAACGATGAACTCTTGTGCGTGCTTTTGATTGTATTCTAGACGTATTAAAGATGACTTACCAACCGGTTGTAAAGTGGGAACAAAAATAGTACTGAACGATATGAAAGCCCTTCATATCGAATACAGGTTTCCCTATACTTTAAGCGGTGAAATATTATTAAGCCGCATATACTGCGTAATGCAGAGCAATAATGATGTAATTGTAAACTCGATTAAGACCGAGTTTAGTATTTTGAAAAAAAAGTGAATTGTATTTATATTTTGCTTGACATTTCTCCTGTACTGATTATACGCATATTTCTATTGAAATGTATATTTATTTGAAATGTATATTTTATTCTATAAATATATCTCCATAATTGTGTGTGTGTGTGTGTGTGTTGTGTGTGTGTGTGTGTATTTCTCCTATACTGTTATGTACATATTTCTATTGAAGTGTATATTATTTGAAATTATATTTATTTGAAATGTATATTTTATTTTATATATATCCATAATTGTGTGTATATATTTTCCTGTACTGTTATATGCATATTCCTCAATTGAAGTGTATATTTATTTTCTATATATTTATAATAAAAGAATGATGCAATGTTGTTTTACTTAATTGTTATGCCTTCTACTACCGGTATTCGAAATATAATAATGTATACAGTGGTATTGCGGTATCTGGCAACATTTAAGCCTTCTAAGCCAACTGGCTGATTAGGCGTATATAATAATGTATACATAATAATACTGCTAAAAGAGGTATCTGGCAACTCAAGCCATTTACAGCCAACTGGCTGATTAGGCGTATATAATAATGTATACAATGGTACTGCTAAAAAGAGGTATCTGACACTCAAGCCATTTACAGCCAACTGGCTGATTAGGAGTCTATAATAATGTATACAATGGTATCGCGGTATCTGGCAACTCAAGCCATTTACGCCAACTGGCTGATTAGGAGCCTATAAAACAACGCCTACTCGGCTGAAGTCTTAATGTGCACTTGGTTCCTGCCAGGTGAACACCTCTCCTCCTTTCTCTCCGGGATAACGCCGCCTCCAAGTTTTCCCCCACCCCCCTTTGCAACAACCCCCACCCCTTTGCAACATTACATAATAACCTGCAACATTCTTGCACTCTCCCCTTTTTCGGCTATACTACTGATCTAAGCTGGGCACTTGCGGTTTTTTTGCGGTACTGCGGTACTACCGCACTACCAAACCGTACCGCAAAAAATGCGGTAGCGGTACTGCTGTACTTTCAGCGATCCTTTGCGTTATGCGGTACCGGTTTGGTAGTGCGGTAGTACCGCAAAAAAACCCGCAAGTGCCCAGCTTTGCGTGACGGTACTGATACCCCTCAATCTCGACGCTGAACCTCCTTCACCAATTAAAATACTAAACTTAACTTCTCCGTAAGAAACAATCTATTCAGTCAATATCCAGTGCTAAAAATAAGGCTATACGCTATTTCTAATTATTTTGAATTTTTTGTGTTGTTGAAATTTTCAGTAAATTTTCCACATAATTTTTCGCCGAATTTCTTTCCGCAAAACGGTAAATTTTATTATTAAAAGTAATTGCAATTAATTAACTTCTCTGAAACTAAACTTTGCCTAGATATTCTACTAGTACTGGTTCCCAACCGATGGCTAGATATTCTGCTAGCAGTGGTTCCCAACCGGTGGGCCACGGCGAATTTCCTGGGGAAACTATGGAGGTTGGTCATAGCATACCTTTTAAAAATCAAATTTAAATTTAGAATTAGTAGAATTTTAATAATTTTATAAAATTATTGGCATATAATTATATTTACAGTATTTTCCACGAGTTATTCGAATCAGCTCTAGTGGGCCATCGCTTCGAAAAGGTTGGGAACCACTGTTAACTGATAGATTTTCTGTCATTCATACAGAAGTGTGACTAGGTATATTATGGTTAATTGATTCCCCGTATGCGCATCAAGTATTCAAATCTTATCCAGTGACCTTTCTTTAATTGTCCCTAGAATTAAATGAATTTCTCATCTAAATTTTGTCCTTTAAAAAGGTTTGTTTATAAGGAAAAAGGTGCTTCCAAATCTCCTTCTAGAATTATCGATAAACGATAACGAATTTAGTGTTTCAAAGCTTTTCGTTACATTTTAAGAGAGATTTCAAGTTCGCTGAATTTTGCGTAAACAAATCTGCATCTCCAAATTTGCCCTCAGAAGAATACGGAAACAATTTAATGCAATGAAACACTCACAATAATCAATTTATTACGAATTCAGTAAGTATTTAATATTTGCGCTTCCTTTTCTCGTGTTTATGACTCATTTAACTGTTCGGAACATATTGTTTACAAGATACTTGCATGCCCCACTCCCAATTTTGTCTCCCATAAAGTTTGCGAATCCCTTGATTAAGGCGTAATACTGACTTTTGAATTACATATTCCGTTAATGAAATGTCTCTATAAAGGTTCTTCATGTATAAATGCAACCTTCACACGAGCAGCAAGCAAGCATCATACTCGCGACCATTTGAAAGGGGTTAGATACACATCGGAATAAGGGTGATGGACAACATAATAATCACGTGCCACTTCGACGTGATGAATCCTCCTCACGGGGATCGAGGGATGAGAGGGTAGAGGAGTGCTTATTACAGCGTCGAAAGACAAATTAAGCCCTGTCAGGAGGATCCTTTTAATATGTTCCGACTGAGAAATTTTGACAATCACTTCCACCTTGTAAAGGATTTGGGGCAGATGTTTGATGCCCTCCTTCAATTATGTGTAGGCGGGAAACCTTCCTCAATAAGTCGGTGAGACAGAACTGTAAACAGATAGATCGAGAGAAACTACGTTATAGATACAATTAGTTTATTCAAAGATGTTCGTATGATATGGTATATACGCTGGCGTAGAGAGCTGAAGAACAACTCTCCTATACATCAAGCCAGCCATTCCCAAAGGAGGGCAATGCGCTTGATCTTTTGACCTTCACTCGAAACTACTGACAGACTGATGGGCATATATGCATTCTCCTTCTTTTCCCCACATAACCTAAAAGGCTCCGGTCAAAATTGATAACCCGATGCCCTAAGAGCATGACGTAAGAAAAGATCAGTACAGTTGAGAACAATCCCTTCAAACACTACAAATGAATTAAGCCTAAAAGAATAAAGGTCTACGTCAAATGAAATCTTATTCCACGATCTATAAATACTTGATATTTGGGTCTCTCTCTCTCTCTCTCTCTCTCTTCGTCGAATTGTTCAGAACCGACAAGTTCAACAATCGAATGTTGTTCTAACGTAACCGAACTTAACCTAATCTGACTTTAAGTAAAGTTACTTTTAACCTAATCTGACTTTAGGTAAAGTTACATTTAACCTAAATTACAATCTCATTTTAAACAGATTAACGCTAGATCAATAAACTTATCAATTTAGGCAATTCGCTTGGAAGAAAATAATAATCTTAAACCTTTTCGACACAGCTGTGACCTCAATCCTGCGAGGATGTACAACACTTAGGATTTTCATAGTGGACCTATGTACACATGATGTCTGCAAATCATGAATATGGATTTAGGAGAATTTGTGAGAAATCCATTTGAAGTATTTTCAAAAGGTGGGAAAAAAAAAAAAAAAAAAAAAAAAACACGTCAACGAGAAAAACTGGGGAATGAAAAAAGAGACCAAACAGAATGAAAAAATATTGAACCAGCTCACCACGTGACCTATCCTTGACTCGCCTTCAGAATGACAGTCCCTCCTACATTCTTTCCTTTAAAAGGGTTTTTTAGTGTGAGGAAAAAACGCTCCTAAATCTTCTTTAGAATTAGCGACAAACGACAAGAATTAGCTACAAACGACAACTAATGTTTTAGTCTTTCAAAGCTTCTCGTCACGTTTTAGAGAGTTTTCTCAAGTTCATTGAATTTAGCGTGAACGAATCTGCATCTCCGACACGAATAGCGGAAGTGACGAATTTTCGGTGGTTTCATAATTGTACTAATCAAATAAGTGTGTATTTACTGCCTGTAAAAACGTTTCAACCCGACAAATGTTTCTCTACAATTATACAATTCAAATATAATAGAACGAATTACACGCTTTGCAGGCGTAACAGTTAAAATACAAGTGTGTGTGTGTGTGTGTATATATATATATATATAATCATTTTATTTTGCAAAGAATGACATGATATTCCTTCAGGAAGATAAATAATTACTATAACTTTCAGTTATTATTATTATTTTAATTAATAGTTTCCTGGGTTTTACCTTCGCAAAAATGGCGGAAGTGCAGATTTTTGGGGTTTAGGCCTACATTTATAAATTTATTGTTACAAATGCTGGTGATTAAGATCCTCATATATCGCAGGAAGAAAATACTTTATCACAGCAACCATGGTTAACGAATTCACAGCTAATCCAAATAGGTAATCTAACCCTGAGCCAGCACCAGTAGCTAAGTAGGTAACACCATTTCTCTATAAGCGAAGTGAAGACATTTTGAGGTTGGAGGTTTTTGACCCCGATGGTGCTAGTATTAATATCCGGGACTCAGCGCAATGGGTCGCATTAGCTGGCCTGAGCGCAGTACAGTTTCTGGCTCTCTTGACTGATTATTATATTATTATGTATGGTTACGCTAACCACTTAAATTTATTATCAGAAAAATTAGCATGGTTGCTGAATCATTTTAACTGGTAGTATCTGATTGCTATAACCAGGGTTGGTATCAATCAATGGTTTAAAAGAGAAACAAAGGCTTAAAAAAAAAGGTTTCTTTTTTTTAACAGAGTTAAGAATAACTTAATTTTCAAAGCATTAAGATTCTGTAGAGGGCTTTAAAAACATTTCAAATGAAGTTAAAAAGCTATTTAATATAAATGTCTATCTTGCATCATGCATTTCTCAATTGCAAAATCGAGGTAAAAGGGTAACTTTGCAATAAAAGGTTCTATACTTAACAGTTAATTTACAAATTGACATACAAACAAATTTACAACGTGGCACTATTTAACAACAGAGTTAACCTAACTGTATTTAAAGGTATTTAACATAATGTGGTGATAATTCCACTGGTTAATTACAATACCAGGAAAAGATTTTCATTATAGTTTGTACGTACTCTGTGCTTTAAGAGGTGTTTGCAATCTTAGCATCACCTGCAACATCACTATATTGCTTCAGTTTGTTACGAAAGGGATAATAAACACTAGTTTTATGTGCACGCTTTGGGTGCTAGTAAAAATCTGCTAATAAAAATTGGGTACTTTTTTGTACATGGCTTAAACCGACCGACCTTGGCTGTAACCAATTATTTCTGTAGTAATAATAATAATAATAATAATAATAATATAATATGTTCTATAAAGCCCTATTAGAAACATTTAGTGATTTACAAGTTTTAACAATTACAAACAAGACTCGATTGAAGTTAAAACGGGTTCTAAAATTATGAGTCACTGTCTTTTGTGAATCAATTGGATTCAGGTGTTATTCACAGATTTAGGAGGGAGAGCGTGTACAGAGAAGTGTAGTAAGCAAATGTTCACGCAAGGAGGGTTTATAAACATGAATCATTCACGTTCAACAGAAAATTCCCAGATGTCATTGCAGTAGATCACGTACGCCTATCTCCGATACAGGGGCACAGAATCTTTCGTCACACTCCTCTACCACATTCATCATATCATTCAACAATCAAACCGTGTGCATCGCTGCCTCATTCACACCAAAAGTGTGATATGACCCTTCTTTCTTTCACCTCCTACCTTCGTAGCCCTTTTGCAAACACCTGGTACACTTTTTGCCTCCCACACGTAGCCAGGTGCTCTGATGACGGGGAGAGGTATCAAGGGGGAAGGGGAGCACGAGGGCATGCTGGTAAGGCACTTTCACTATCGACGTTACTTTAAAGCTCAAAAACAACAGATTAAGCTTACTATTTTCGCCGGGGTGGATACCCTTAATACCCTCTTTGATCTGTGATACTTTTTAATACTTACACACACTTACGCACTTTTAATACCTACATTATTAATGAAATTATAAACTACTGTACATTTGGTTACTTTAAGATGAACTTAATTGTCTTAGAATTTTATATTTTAAAGAACTGTATGAGTAAAATACTGTACAGGGTGATCCCCTAAAAAAGGTGTTACCAAAACTACTTAAAAAGTTATTTCTGCGAGCACCTGTTTTCGAATCACCCTGTTATACTGCAATAACATTGTTGTGAAAATTCCACAATTAAAACTGTTATTTAACTATATATATATATATATATATAGAAACTGCATATGGGTGTATAAGTTTATACAATGATGGAAAGTACATAGCCAAGGCATATATAGGCATATATATGCATATATGGGCATAAATGGGTTGCATTATGAATTGGTTAAGTCCTATAAATGTAGACGCATTTTTAATAAATTTACCAAGGTCAATCAAATACGGTAAAATGCATTAACATATTCCAAATATGAAATGAAAATATTTCTCAATATTAACTTCTGGTTGATTTATGTATTTTATTCATATGATTGCCCAAATGTCTACACATACGCGCGCTCTCTCTCTCTCTCTCTAAACATCTGGTGGACAATGCGTTTTATGCATCTTAATAAATTCCACCTCACAGCCATGCCATGCCCGAAGGCATAATGTGTATGATTCGCCATGTTGGCATATTTATTACGTGCTTTATATATTTCTGTAAATCTAATGAAGTAAATACGGTGAACGACAAAACTGAGAGTGAGTGCGCGACACCATGGTTGAATTTTTTTTGTTTCTAAAGTCCGAAGGCCAACCTCATGTTTGTAAATACTGTATAATAATGAGAACTCTTGCCTTGATTCGTTTGCCGGTGAACAATGCAGAGTTCAGAGATACTTTCAATTTCAATATCTTGTTTACACGGATTTGGGTTATAAATACAATTATGCGAAAAGGTATTATGACCTATACATATATACCCTTTCAATTGGATTCTCCAGAACCACAAGCTCTCAGCGACCAATTGTCCCTTCAAAATAACTAAAACTTAATTTAATCAAACCTAATTTTGCCCAACCTAACCTGCAGATGCATTTCATTTGAAATGCTATTTGATAGCTGAATGCTGATCTTGGTTCTGGAGATTTCGGTCAGGGGGAAGTATCAGGCCCAGTAGACATGCGAGAAAATATGGTAAACGCAAAGTAACAGCTGTGTACTTCTACAGTATAGGCTAACAACAACATCAACAAAAAAAAAACAATAAATGCAGAAGAATGTTTTATTAATATAGTACGCTGAGCCTACACGTAGGTTATATAAAATGGTAGTCCGCAACCTATACTTGCGTATAAAAAGGCCCATTTAAAGGGGTTTTTCACTGTAGGACTTCAGTGCTTGTACTACACTAACTCTAATATAAGGTGTGTGTGTGTGTGTGTGTGTGTGTGATGAATTTCATAATTAAACACCTGAAATAAATAAATGACTCACCCTCAAGGAAAAATAAAAGGTGAATCCAAGGTCTTTCGTGTATTCAACAGTACACCTTGTCAAGTAATGAAGGGGAAAGGCAAAAAGCCAAAAATAAATATTGGCGTACAGTGTAAACAAAATAATTTGGAGAGGTTAGCAAAATATTAACAACTACTAATTAAAGGTCAAAGACATTTTAACAAAGGAGTTTTTATATGTTCCCGAACTGTTGGCTTGGTTTTTGCTTCCAACCGAATTGTTCACTCTGACGAAGGTCAAGCTCGTTGACCCACCATGGACCTACAGCTTAACGTGGAATCCGAATCACGACCCCATTACAAAGTCCTTGCCCGAACTCGATCTCACGACCTCCCGATCAACAGCCTAGTGTCTTAACCACTAGGCCACCCATTTATCTATCAACTATTCTTTCGGGAAGGATGAACAGCTGGGTAAGCTGCGCACCGACTGCTTTCACCGAGAATTGAACTCGTAGCTGGTAGATTCGTAGTCAGTGATGCTAACAACTACACCACCGAGGAGCATACTATTGAAATTATTTATAAAGTACGAGTATAATGCACATCCAGAATTCCTTTCAGTTAGGGCTTATTTTTAGCAACAGTTTAGAACTCTCTCAATTAATAATATATATATATATATATATATATATATATATATATATATATATATATATATATATATATATATAACTGCAATGACCACGCAGTATATTAATGTATAGAAACGACGTAACTATAGAGGAGTGTTCTGCACACGAGGAAGAGAAATAACGAACAAATGTCTGACCGACAATCGGAAGGTCCTGGGTTCGATTCCCGGGCGGTCACCTCATTTTTCATTTGTTCGTTATTTCTCTTCCTCGTGTGCAGAACACTCCTCTATACTTACGTCGTTTCTATATATATATAATATATATATATATATATATATATTACGCCTAAACATCGAAATCGCTCAGTGAGCGAAAAAAAAACAGCCACAACGCGTTGTGGATACACCTAAGTGACACACACACACCGATGTTAGATATTTTTTCGCTTTATGGCCGTTCCCAAACAACCACAACGCGTTGTGGACGATTCGGATATGAACACAACGCGTTGTGGACGATTCGGATATGACCACAACGCGTTGTGGACGATTTGAAACGACCACACACCATATAAAATGCTCTGTCTGTCTGTGTCACCCTAAAACACGGAAACAGTTCCTCGAGGGAAAAAATTATTAGGTAAAAGTTGCTTAAAATTAATCGAAACCTACGGGAAAATTATTGAATGCTCGGTTAGGTTAATTGAATGCCCGGTTAGGTCAACTGTACGCCCTTGACGATTGGTTAGGTTAAGTCGTGATATTTTCGTTAAAACTAACGAAAATATCATGGCTTAACGTAACCAATCGTCAAGGTCGTACAATTAACATAACCGGGCACTCAGTTAACCTAACCTGGCACTCAGTTGACCTAACCGGGCATTCCATTAATCTAACCAGTTGGTTAATTTTTACATTTACGTCTCATTCTAAAGTTGCTTAAAATTAATCGAAACCTACGGGAAAATTATTGATAATCATTTTTTAAAGGACTTTATCTTTTTTCTAGTATATCTGCTTAACTTTGCTTTTTAATCGGTGAATACGTCGATAAATATACGTCGTGTTTATATCATTTCAATATACGTCGTGTTTAAATAGAGTTTGATGAAAGACATCGGTGTGTGGTCGTTTCAAATCGTCCACAACGCGTTGTGGTCCTATCCGAATCGTCCACAACGCGTTGCGGTTGTTTGAGAACGGCCATGAAGCGAAAAAATATCTAACATCGGTGTGTGTTCATTTAGGTGCATCCACAACGCGTTGTGGCTTTTTTTTCGTTCACTGAGCGATTTCGATGTTTGGGCGTAACATGTATATATATATTGGATGAGAGCGTCCTCCGCGCCCAGATTATGTAGCGACCCGTGGTTTGGATCCCACGTAAACTTGTAGGTCGCCTCCGTCATATGACCTTAGATGTTGCGAAGGAGCTTGAACAACCCCAATTAAAAAAGAAAAAATGTATGTGTATATATATAATTAACAATATACTACAATTATTTGCGTCCCATACCCACATTCATGTAAGACGAGATTCAACAGTATTTTTTCTACTGAAAGATTACGTTAATATCAATCGTTTTAAGTAAGGTCGGAACATGTTTAAAATTTACATGGTAAAGTAGGCTAAGGATATTCCTAAGATCAAATTCCTTTTGAATTTAAACAATTTTCTAGAAATGGGAATAGGATAACGTAATTTAAGAGCAATGTTTATAATATTGCGCAACTCAGAATCTAAAAATGCAGGACCAACCGACTCTTACTTAATGTTTTGAGAAACAAAAGAAAAAGCATGATGATTTTATCGAAGGGTGATGGTCAGAATAAAAATGAACGTAAGAGTTATTAGTAGTAGGCTCGCGAAAACTTCAAATTTGAATTGATTGGCGTATCTCTGAATTTTTAGATCCAGAAATGATAAGCATTCGTCATTCCTTTTTTAACAGTAAATTTTATAGAGGGACCTGAATTATTGAGCATATCAAGGAATTCATCACACTTATCAGGCCGAAGGCCTTTTCCCTTCATTCCCTGACAAGGGAATACACGAAAGGCCTTGGAATCACTTTTCATTTTTCCTTGTGGGTGTTATTTATTTAACTTGTTTAATTGTGAAATTCATCATATATACACGATGTGTGTGTGTGTGTGTGTGTGCTATTAAAATACCTTGACGAAAAGGGTTTTCTTCCATTTCCGCTACATGTGATCATCTTTATTTAGAAATGTTCTAATCCTTCGAGTAGGTTTAAAGGAGCGGTCATAACCACAAGTTCAATATTATCTTAGGCATAATACCAGCCTAGGCCGCCTGCAGCCCCAGCATCTGCTAAAGAATAAAGTATACAGAGAAGAGTGGTTTTTGTTTGCTACACAGGATCGATTTGAATCGTTTATTGTATTGTCATTAGCTCCGGGAAACCAGAAGGTTACGAAAAATTATTATATGCTGATGTTATTCCCAAGTATGTAAAACTATTGTGGCCTGAAGTCAATTCTATTCCACACCACTTTTCCCATTTTGAATGGCCTTTTCGACAATTGGAGCCTTGCCCTTGAAGCGTACGAAAAATTTCTCATCTCAAACTCAGCGTCATTTTTTTATATTAATAAATAAATATAACTGAAAATGCCTCATTTTATTGTTTTTACAAACTTATACTCATTTCCATAGATAATTACGAGCTTTGTATTTCGTCTTCCAGGTTCACACGATGGGATGGGAAGACTCCTATAATATAGGGTCCATTTGTGTACGTAGAACCGCGGTAACCAATGTTTATATAGGACAAGTTTTGTATTATGACACTAGACCTATAGGACAGGCGTACCCAATTATAGGATTTCCTTCAGACTGCGTTTGTTGACGTATGACTACATACAATATTTTACGTAGTTTTACAGTAGGGAACTCATTTCGCAAAACCCACTAAACCTTTTGGATATGAGACCTCATAAACCCATAAGAACCACAAAGGCATAATATACCCGAGGGTATGAAGAGTATGAAGAGTAAAGTAATAATTTAGCTTTAATGGTTGGTTTCAAATTCCTCTTTTTAGTGTCGCATATAAAAGAATCTAAATATAAAATATACCCCAGTCGTATACGTATCCTGGGTGGGCTATAAAAAATGGTGGAAAATATTATAATCTATCGATGGCTGTACATCAGAAACCTGAGCTTACCCTATTGTGGCTTTTATTAATGGAATAATGATATAAAGTCCCGTTATATTTAAACCCTGAACTCTATAAAAGTTATGAGGGCACGTGAAACTCGAGCGTATCATAGGCCTAACCATTAAAATATTGTTTATTTATTAAGGAAAAAATCTCCCGAAATTCAGGACCCAGATCTTGAATGAGGCTCCAAAGTAGTTCAAATAAACCTACAGGCTCATAAAAGCCGTTGGTACTGAACAGATGTTTCAGCTGCAATATGATTTCATGTTTGAACAAGTGTAAATCGCAAATCTAACAGGCCCCATGTGACACCCTCAAATGCGTGGGAGAAAGAAAGCCGAGATTAGGGTACTGCTAAAAGGATGAACAAATTAAAGATATTTGATACTTTTCATATACAAATATCATGTTATCTAAATATGTATTTTTTATGTATTAACTGTTATACCCTTATCGGTGTTATTTTTTATTTTACTGGTGTAGTGGTTAGCGTCGCTGACTACGAATCAATCGGCCCCGGGTTCGAGACCCGACGGCAGCCGGCGCGCAGCAAAACCCAGCTGTAAATCCTTCCACACAATAAATAAAGTGGTTGGTAGATAAATGGGTACCCTAGGTGGCCTAGTGGTTAAGACGCTGGGCTGCTGATGGGGCGTGGTTCGGATTCCACGTTAAACTGTAGGTCTAAGGTGGAGTGAAAAGCTTAACCTTCGTCAGAATCAACAAGCTAACCAAGCTAACGGAAGCTAACCAAAGGTTACCAAAGGTATATGTAAAGATGCTTTCACAAATATGGTAGGCTGTTAAGGTATCCGATAATTATCGGAATTTGAAATACAACTGCATAAGGCTAAGCAATAGGGCTACGCTATACCATACAAATCGATAGATAGATCTAAGTATTTGCAAAAAATGGAGGTCTCTCTTTAGATCACATTTGATTTATACAATTACGGCATTCAATTTTTAATCCTATAGATGTCTATACTGGCTGGAAAAGCAAAATTTATAGCAATAATAGACCTTATAATGAAATGAGAGACATCCCATTAAAATGAATAGCTTCTGACGAATAAATAACAGGAAATGGGACTTCAACATTAGTAAAAAAATAATTGACAGTTTTGCTTCGAGCGTCAAATTATTCGCTGCATTGGACTTTTTCTTATTTCACGTGAAACAGGCCTTTCCTGGTTGTGTAGTTTTACTTAAAAATTTCTACACGAACATATGAAAATTCCTTCTCAATGAAAGTTTCCACTATTGAAACGACAACAACAACTCTTAACGTGGCCGCTTTTCCAAAAATTTTAGTCAATGAGTTCTTAATAGAAAAAAAATGATTATAACCGCGTTCTCCATTGTGAAAAAAAGAGTCTTTTTGAGCCATAATCTTATTAAATTAATAAATGCAAAATAATATACAAATCTAAATGTGATCTACGAGATCCTTAGGTTGGATGGTATACGATAATTCAGGTTGTTGTGTTTCTATTTACAGCAATTTTTAACCGATACAAAAGGCGCATTGAATTCAAAAGTGATATTCCATTAATTTTTTTTCCTAAGTGACTTCACCGCTTTCAACGAATTATGGTGTCTTCAGTTTTTAATTGGACCCCGAGCGCGAATAAACGAGAGGTGAAAATGAAAGAATAATGGCATAGCTGACAATAAAGTGAAACACAACACAAGAAAGAAATTGACTTTCACTTGCAGTGAATGTCTGGGGATAGAGGGGTGGTGGGGTAGGGGAGTGAGTAGGGGAGGAGGACTGGCTATGGGGATTACAATTGGGGGTACAAAAAGTGTCGTACGCGGATACTCCAGAAGTATGAATTATATCTAAATAATAATAACGAATTAAAACACGTAAAATATACAATTTAGCGTTTCAATTCTGGAAAAATCCAAACCACATCAAAATATTTTTCCTCTGAGCGTTGGTTGGTTGTTTGAGCGTTCTTGGAGGTGGGGGGATTCCTTCTCCATCGTTGTTCCCCATCCCAACTCACCTCCCTAGTCAATTGTCAAGGTCGCAAGATGCGTGTGAGTAAGTTGTATTGAAAAAAGATGTGTATAAGAGAGAATTCATCCGATTTCATGATTCGTAATATTGAGAAAACATTGAATTAAAACCTCACTTTAATAAAACAATCCTTAATAAGCGTTTTTAAATGTCAATTTTTATATAAAATAGGTTGCCTGACCATTTTATTTTTTAGTCTCTCTCACACCACCATTGAGAACACCTGTTTGATTTTAAAAATAACATCTTACAGCATGTCCGACAATGGAACACGAACTAACTCTAAACACAACGTGGAATAAGCAAAGTATACTTATTATTAATACCATATTCTCTCGACCACATCTATATTTTTAAGATAACGAGGTATCCTTCGTTGTTATTTGCATTCAATTTGCACCTAGCTTCAACAATTATTTAACTTTTTTCTTAATTACTAAATGCATATACCGGTTATCGACTCAGTTCGAAGGAAATGCTTGATTGCTTTGCAAATTTATGGCTCCAACACAAAATAAAATATATAATATATAAATATATAAAATATAAAACCAAAATGCACCAATTAGCAGTTATTTTTAACTTAAAGAATTTTCCTTGTACACATTTTAAGAGGCAAGTTCGCAGTTACGAAATAAATGCTTGAATAATCTTTGCTTTAATGCACACACACGTCTTACAGCCCTATATTTAAACAAACGTGTTAATATGTTAACAAGTTACTTCTTCGTCATAGTGAAAATAGTTAACGATTTGCTAATCCAATATGTTGTTCCAGAGAGAACATCGAACGCAAAACTTTAATTTGCAAAATAACCAAATTGAAAAGAATCGCAAAAAAATATTTTGGAGCCTGAACATTCTACTGCATTTTTTGGTGATAACCGCACATGACATTGTAACGAAATGATGGTATTCTAAGTGGTAAATACCAACGGTGGTATAGGAGAGGTGAAACATCCTACAAAATGATATATAATTATTCTTACAAAATTTCCAGGGGACCTTACCATGATTGATATCGTTTTTCGTTTCCATTATCGGATAAAATGGATCTATGTTGAGCCACGGAATAGCCGAAATGCGAAGAGGCCGGTCCTGACTTGATGATAGGAATCCTTGGTTCCAAATTGAATCCACAACCACGCTGGAATGTCGTACACAAAACGAACAGCAGCAATACCGCCAACGGTACACACCGAGACAGCATTTCGCGCACAACCTCCTCTCTCCACGTACTCAGCTGAACTGTCTATTATTATTTTTTTTGTTTGATACTAATATGGCTAAAAAAGAAGGAACAGTCACTGTTAAGCTTAATTTGAATTAAAATGTCTGCATATCATTCTATTTATGATATTACTCGCTATTAACAAACTATTACCAGTTTTTAGTTGGTTGATACGACCTTTTGATATTATTATAGTGTACATTACATTGTAAAGGTAATTTAATTTTTTATATATATATATTACGTGTTAGTTGCGCGAGTATGTCATATATCATTCATGCGTACTTATAAATTTGAATTATAATGAACGAAAGGGAACCTCTTTCACGACCAGAGGTAACGAAAACTAATTTCAATAAATATAATTTGCCAAATTATTTTTCGGGAACCTATAATTTTTATTGTAATATTTCCCTTAAGAAATGCATCGTGTACCCCAATAATAATCTTGGGGTCATGAGATTTATATAACATACAGTGTGTGTATATATATGTGTATGTGTGTGTGTGTGGGTGTATGTGTAACATAAAAGTTTCCCAGGGAATCATTCTGAGTCCACAAAACAGCATGGTTCAATAAAACGGAGGAAATGCACTCGTAAAAATGTAAAATAACCATGAAAACACCATTCTAGGAATAACATCTCAATAGATACAAAAATATAAATTCAACGACACTTAAAATAAGGGTTATCTCATCATCTTACGCCATTGCGTTCATGCAGTGTCTCACCAAAAAATATCTTTCAGGCTTCTTCCAAAACATTCAGCTAACGACAAACGTATATTTTAACTCCTTTTCCGGTTTGTTATTATTATTAACATTTCCTCAGAGTCAAAATTCCAGTCTTATAAATCATTTTTTCCGGTAATAAATTTTAAATTCTGAAAAGCAAACCATTTTACAATATTTCAAAGTTTTCAAAAAGTTGTTGAAAAAAGCAATTGTTGGCAACTTTGTTGACAGTGTATATAATTATTGTTTTTGTACAATAAAATAAAAGTATTTCATCCTTCGAACGTCCAGCATATATATATATATATATATATATATATATATATTATTTTTCTTCTTTTGTTTTTAGTCAGTGGATGCATTCAGAGCTTAAGGTGAAACGGTGAAAAGTTTAACGTTTTTTCACATAGAGCATCATTACGTTCATACGCTTATTTCAGGGCACTAGCATCTCGCAGCAGCATTGCAACGTAAATGGGGGGGTTAATGCAATGACGAGGGTTCCGTACGTAGTGCATCACCACTGAAAGCAAAAATACTGCATGTTAGCCCAGTTTGGAGAACATCCAAATCCGTATTGCGCACAAACTGGACCGAAAACCACAAGCATCCGCAATCGCAAACTTTCCTTATACAGACCTGCATTTTTATTACCTTCATTCTGTTCAATTTAATGTCATCTGAGATCCCCCGTTTTCGTTTCCGTTAAATCGTGACACTCAAAACTCCCCCTTTTTACAATCCACGTTGTTGTTAATTTGAAACCACTACACGACACTATCGTAACAGGTCCCTTCGCCTGGGCCTTGTATCAATTCCTTTTTAATCCTAATTCGCTCGCGCTTGCTCTACACAACGTTCATGTAATTATTGTTATATAATTTATACACTGTGCATTTATCTCTCAATGTAATAAACATTTAATCTCGATAATTGAAGCAGCATATATCATTGCCCATTTCATTTCAAGCTCTGTAAACATGTATTTTTTTCTTCTTGTTTTGTTTAATTCAAGAAAAATCGACAAAGCTGATTAATCACCTTCCTTTATTAATGACTTATTATTTGACCGAAAGATCAAATTGGTGACCCCCAAACAATCTTTAATTAATCTATTTATATTATTATAGGGCCTACAGTCAACTGGCCAGTATATATATATATAAACTCATTGATGCATTCATAGTTTAAATGGAAGCATGAAGAGTTAAACATCTTTTTACATTCCGCCCACACGCCCATTTCAAGATAGATATATATTATATAATATATATATATATATATATATATATATATATATATATATATTGTTAAGTTCAGAAGGAACATTGTATATTTCGTAAAAATTAATTGCAGTCAGTAAATAGGGTTTGTTCCCAATATAGATTTAAGACGTAAAAGCAAGAGGCATGAACAATTCGGGATTTGAAAATAAAGCTTGTAAAAAAATAAATAAATGTAAATAAAAATAAATTAAAGATTGAATAAAAAATAAAGGTTTTAAAAAACAAAAAAACAAAAAATCTTTATCGAAGGAGAGTGGGATTTTTTTCACATATAATGTCAATTGCAAATGAGGGTATATAATATACCCTAAAATGTTAAGGCATTTGTACTGAACGCATAGAGAATTTGAATTTTCAGAAAAAATATTCAAACGTTACATGGAATATATATATATATATATATAATATATATATATATATATATATATATATATATATATATATACAGGGCGTCCCAAAAAAATGTATACACACTTTAAATACTTATAAAGGCAGTGTTTATTAAAATACATTTCATTTTCAAAATGTAATAGAATCTACAGACATTATTTAATTGTTTTGTCAACGCCTGTTTTCAAACTGACGTCCGTTCTGGTCCAGGCACTGCTGATAACGCGAAGCAATGGAATCGCAAACATCACGAAACATTTCGTTTGGTATTTGTGTGCATTCTCGTTCAATGGCTGCTCTCAATTCAGCGACTGTTGCAGGTTTTATAGCGTAGACTTTGTCTTTTAAGTATCCCCATAAAAAAAGTCTAGTGGTGTGAGGTCTGGTGAACGCGGAGCGTATTCTACGAAACCCCTTCGTCCAATCCACATCCACATCGTGCCAAGTACCACTCGCAATACTCCACTCTTCGGTCCGGATCATCATCATATCTTCATTAATAGCATGGACTAATCTTGGAATGTAACTTTTCCATTGACAGCGCTTCAAAATGCGTTGGACAGACGATTCTGAAATTCCTACCTCACGACTCGCTTGCCGCACAGATTTTCTTGGACTTTGGTGATACGTTTCCAGTACTCTTTCTTGCTTTGTGGGGCTTGTCGATGTCCGTGGTCTTCCGGAACGCTTCTTGTGGACATTCTGAACAGTTCCATCGGCTTCAAACTTATCTCTAATTCGAGTGATGGTAAGTCGCGTTGGTGGATCTGTTTGAAACTCCTCCTAAACTGTCTTTGCACTTCAACTGCGTTTTCACACTTCCAGTAGCATTTTAGAATGAATTTCCTTTGTTCAAAGCTTAGTCTGACTGCCATTATTAATTCTAATGGGTTTAACTTGGAAAGAAAGAAACATCAATTGAGCTATCAGCTGTTAAAGTGTGTATACATTTTTTTGGGACGCCCTGTATATACTGTATATATACAAAGAATATTTCAGAATTTAGTCGCAAATTATTTTTTTAATGTAAAAAAAAATTTTAAAAACATATTTCTCTGAAAACATCCAAAGAAAAATAATATCCCATAAACTGCTTCGTCCTAATTCCTGCAGTAAAGAGAGAACTTCCTCGTCTCCGGGTATTGCATGAGAGTCATTAGCATGCATGACAGTTGACTGTTGCGGTGGTGCAACTTCAAAATTTAAAAAATAAAACCATTTGCATAGGTAAAATTCGTTCAAGTAAGATGTTGTAAGTGATGACGTAGTTTCATTGTAAAAGGGACCAAATTATATATATATATATATATATATGTGCGTTGGTGATGTAGTGGTTAGCGTCGATGACTACGAATTCATCAGCCTCGGGATCGAGACCTGGTGACGGCAGGCGGCGCGCAGCAAAACCCAGCTGTTCATCCTTCCACACAATAAAGAAATTGGTTGGTAGATAAATGGGTACCTTGGGTAACCTAGTGGTTAAGACGCTGGGCTGCTGGTGGGGCGTGGTTCGGATTCCAGGTTAAACTCTAGGTCTAAAGTGGATTGACAAGCTTGACCTTCATCAGACTGAACAATTCGGGCGGAAGCAAAGACCAAGGTCAACCAAGGTTTTATATATATCAGTGCCGGCCTTAGGGGTGTGCGAACCGTGCGGTCGCACAGGGCCCGCAACTTAGGGGGGCCCGAAAATTTCACATAAATTTACCATCGACGTCAGAGTGCCAAAATTGGTGTAAATTAATGTAATTTATTTTTTTATTTTCAGATCACCGATCCATCATGGCCTTAATGATTGCATTGAATATTTAAGCTATAAATGACAAAAAATTAATTTTTATTAAATCTAGTTAATTCTTTTATGTTTTAGTATTCTTATATTACAATTGCCAAATATTCATTTGTAGTTGATTAAGTTATTTTCTTTTTTGTATATTTACAAACTTTATTTTGTGTATTTACTTTTGTTGAATATCCTAATTAAATTGAATTATCCTATTCCTAACTAAATATCCTAAGGCCGGCGCTGGTTGAAACCTCTTATGATAGTTTAAATATTTGATAATAATAAAGTAATAAGTAGTAATAATAGTAAAGGCTGTTGGTCTGTTGGTATTCTGTTACAGGTGCACTTGTATAGTTAAATTTTACTTGTTGTACTTGTTAACAATCTACTAAAATAAAATGATTAGCAATGAAAAACAATTTGACTTGTGTCATGGGGGCCCGTACAGTATACTCTGCACAGGGCCCGAAATATCCTAAGGCCGGCGCTGTATATATATATATATACCGTATTGTTACAAATTTGTATGTTTAAATCTCACATCAAAATATACATACAAATGGTAAAATAAAAAATAAAATTATTTTAAAATCGATTTATTTTCCCGTGGTTTGAATATTGAATCTTTTTAAATCTAGAACACATGTCGATAAAGGATAGCGGTTGAAATTTCACCTAAGAGCTATCGGAGAAAGAGCACAAATCAGGCACGCTATGTTAGGTGTCGATAAATGAGGAAAGAACTTAGCTTTAGAAACTGTTTAATTTGGAGCTTGTAAAGTTGAATGTAAAAATTTGAGAGCTGTTTCACTTGTTACATGTCAAAAGCTCGATGATCTCAGAAAATACATCGCCTCAGGGAAATTCTCTGAGGAAATTTTATTTTTAAATTTTTTCTTACTGAAAGGCAGAGTTTATTTATAGCGAAGTTGAGGTTTGACCAATAGAAGGTTAGTAGTGTTTGTACTAATGATGTAAGTCTAAGATGTGACTTAGAGGTATAGCTTCAGTTGCAGCCCTATCCCTCAAGAGATGAAGTGTTGTAAAATCTCTGAAATCTGTGGCACTGTTTGATTTTGTAAATCGACTTTATATATATATATATATATATATATATATATATGTCGCCGCGCAAAGGGGACCAAGTACCCCGGGGACTGTAGTAGTTAATTTGCCTGTTATGCGTAACGGTTATTTTTAGTCAACGTGTCTCTTCTCCAGGGTAGAAACGTGTATCACATTCAGGTTAGGTTTTCTCTTCAACATTTCAGTTTGTCTCACTGGATCGGTATAATTTCTCAATGTACACACACTTTATCACTGTACAGTTCATATGTCACTTACCCTTCTCCGATTTAAGTGCATTTTTATTCAGTAATTGTCCTTCAACGTATGAATTCTTGTGGAAACTTTATTCGGACCTCGATGATTTTTATACTGCGCATTAGGTTTTCAGGTTTAAAAACAAAGTACATTGAAATAAGGGAGCGAAGAGTGATTCAAGCGATTTTGGTTCCAAGCTATACTGTTTATTTACTACAAGAAAAATGACTTTCACTTTCAGGTTTAATTCAAACATATATCAAGAAAATGCGATGGTTGGAATTTTGAAAAATAGGACAAAACAATATTTCAGAATTTCCTTCAAAAACTGAAAATGTCACTTAAAAATCCTCTCATAAATTCACGGTTAAAGAACAATTGGCGTTCAAACAAGCTTCTTCAAAATTTCAGTTACAAATAAAAAACCCACTTATCTTAATCAAGCGAGTATAGCAAATTGATTGTGTATACACTATGTTCCGAAAAAGCGTGTCAGGCCGACGGACTTCACAAGATTCCCACGCCCAATCAAACTGTGCACATATTTAAAGAATAATGGGGTGGAATCAATCAAATCTGACTGCCTTAAAAGTGCAGTTTCCCCTCAGTTTAACCACTCACCAGCTAACAGAATAGCTACATTAATAAGGATTGGTTGTCTCTTAAAGGGGTTTGGTTCTTGATAAATCAGCAAAGATTCCAAAGAGGGTATAGTCTAACATGAAATCTTAAACCAGATAAAGGATTTATGGTTTGACAAACCAAATTACTAAAAGATTATAGGATAACTTGTAAAAACAAGAGATTGTAGGTTACAACTTAGGTGAGGAAAAGAACTCATGCGTTATGTAGACGGTTATGTGTTATGTGATGCCCACGTGAACTGTGTTCTACCCACATGAAAGGAGGAAATCTAAAAGCATTCAGAATTGATACGTTTCTGGTTAGCGTTTTATACATTTAATATTTGTATCCATTTTATTTAAATGGATTTCCTTATGTTCGATAATTATCAACATATGAAACTGTATACCTATTTTTGGGCCACCCGGTATATACAGGGGTTATGGGAAAGGGGGCATCAGTCATTTAATCCATAAAATAGTGAAGGAAAAATAAGGGATCTCTTGTGTAGATTTTATTGGGTCATCAATTCTTCCATATTGATTTTATCAGCCCAATAAACAGCTTAAAAGAGAGACACAAATGGTCTAATCTACTGTTTATTCCTGCAAAAAGGTATTTGTTTATATTTGAGTCTCGTCTCGTTCCGTTGGCATCATTAATAATCATAATGATCATTAATGATAACTATTGACTATCATGAATAACGAGATGATACACAGCAGATAGTACCTTATCAGTATATTTAATGATAAAAAAATAAGTTTTTTTTTCCTATGGAAGGATTTCATCTTGATGCATCTTATTTTCACGAGAAATCAAAACAAAACGAAATGAGCATATATATACACACCCTGGGTATGGGGTATGGGCATTCAATCCATATTTTAATCAATTTATGTTATAGAGGCACTTAATTACTTCGGTCAATTTAAGTCCAGATTCCGTACCTGTGGCAGAGTCTTTGGTCATATCCGTTGAAATCACGCATGTGATGAAGGAGAGAGTTGTTTTTTTCACCCCCACTTTCTAAACTTCCTACCCAAATTTCGTAGTGATTAAAAATAAGACCCAAAACATCAATTTCCTTTTAACATCTTAGAATAACTAACTCGTATTTACTTTCGAGACGAATGAAAATAATTCTTAAAGATAATTTACGCAAAGATCAACCAAAACTGATAAAAGAAAAGTCATTTCCAAAATGGATATTAAAGAAATGAAAGGAAAAAAAAAATGACATAACCGGGAAATGAAGTAAAAATACTGACAAGAAGAAATCGAACTGCAAAAAGAGTCTTCTTCAAGTGCCAAAACAATAGAAAATTGGCATAGTGCCATATTCCTTTTATTCTATTCTTTTCAGTTTATGAAATGGGTTTTATTATTTTTTTTATTCATTCAATTACGTATATTCAATTAAGGCATATATATATATATATATATATAACAAAGTTATTAATAACTTCCTCACGCATTTTCCTTCTTTCCTTGCACGATGAAGCAATCTCTCTCTCTCTCTCTCTCTCTCTCTCTCTCTCTCTCTCTCTCTCTCTCTCTCTCTCTCTCTCTCTCATATATATATATATGAAAATTATTTCACGAAAGTAACACGTGAAAAATATTTATGATGCTTGAGCACCATTTTGTGTTTCCTTTCCTTCGTGGTTTTATTCATCATATATATATATATACACCCACGACCAAAAATTTCGAAGGATCGTTGCAGGATGTAACTTATAAAAGAGCTTCATTTGTTTTTATATAATTCAGAATTCGTTTCTCAATTTAAAATTTTTTGTACTACATTTTGTCATAACATTCCTATTCTGTTCTAAGGAAGATTTTCTTCCACTTCGGTCATTAGTTGGATTAAGAACTTAGGTTAGATTAAATTCAGTTAAACTAAATCAGAGATCAATCTCGATTTTGGATGCGAATGACAGTAAAAATGGCGTTGAATTGTATACGATTTAACATTTATTTATTATTTAACATTTTTTAAAATTTATTTCGAATTTACAATCTGCGAAAAAGGATTAATTAGTAATTAACCTATTTGTTAATTTATTTAAATTACTTTGTCAGAGTGTGTTTAACTGTTTATAAAAGACCTTATGTATACTTCTTCATAATCGTGCGTGACGTTCTTTAGCTTAACATAAACAAGCTGGTGTAAATAACACCTGCGAGTCTGCGCATGCGTAAACAATATATTTTTTTCTTTCTAAATAATATCACGTTCACAAAGTGCATTTTTAGTTTTATTTTGTATATTGAAATCATAAATTGGTTCTTTCTCTTTAAGATTCATTTAGGTCTCTCTCTCTCTCTCTCTCTCTCTCTCTCTCTCTCTCTCTCTCTCTCTCTCTCTCTCTCTCTCTCTCTCTCTCTCTCTCTCTCTGTGTGTACATAGTATATAGGGTGGTCTTAAAGTCACGATCAAATCGGCTTTGTTCTAAGTTAGCTTGTAACTAAGCAAACCTGTAAGTTTAAACCTTTCAGCGCATATGATGGCATACAGAAATTGTTAATATTTGAGTTACACATAGTTTAAAAATCATGCTGTAAAGATAGTAAAATAAATTAATATATTTCACCCGATCGTGACTTTAGGACCACCCTGTGTATTTAGAAACAAAGGTAATTATATGTGTGTGTATATATATAACTTACGAGGGATAATAAAGTTCTTACGTGTGATTTAATATGATTTTATTTAATTCAGATATGAATATCATCCAACGTTTTTGTATGGAGAACGTGCATCAATATGATACTTGCACTAATTCATCCTAGACAGGTTTGTTTACTCAACAGACAGTTTTGATTACTTGATACTGGGCATGTTTATATTATATTTTTATAAGATATTAAATTGCTATATTTTTTTTTACATGCAAAACGTGTTAAATTGAAGGTTGTTTAGCATTCATGTAAATGAGACAAATCATTATGCCACAAAACTTCTTGCATGAGAATTATTACTGATTGCTTTGGCAATCATGTCTGAATAGTAATTTTTAACTCAAATTAACGCTAAAATGTCTTCATTTGAAGTTTATAATTGTTTTACTCTTAAGATGTGGAGGAGCAGCAGTGAGAATAAGAATTTAGGATAATTCTATGCAATCTGACTTCGTAACTCCTTACAAAAAAAACGAAAGAAATATGCAGACAGGTAACGCCCCATGCACATGCTATCTTTGAGCTAGTTTTTATGGCTCTAAGTCTGCAAGAGCTAAAAGGCTTTTTCTATTTTATAAAGCTGGAGGTAAAAATTAGACCTAATATTACGACACTTAACATCGTCTTCTGGATATAATAACGAATACATTTGTGGACGGTTACTGTGTCCAATAAACGCAATCTTTTTTTGTAAGTTAACATAATTATGTAATGTTATATTTTATTCAAGGTTAGGATTTATTTTAGTCAAAGAACAAAACACACTGCGTGTATACAACATCCTCTATAATATAAGGGAGGAATGCTAACGACTGGTACACGTGATCGTCGTGAGTAGACAATGCCGAGGCAATATTTAAGGTTATCACATTAATTCTGAAACAGATCAGTTAAACGTTTAATATCCACGCCGAGAATAGACGATAAAGAGAGAGGGGAGAAGAACGAGTTTGAGTGCCATTATTACTAATACATATGCTTTAAGATCTAAGCAATAATGTAATGTTAGGGTTGTTTAACCTCCTTCGCAACATCTAAGGTCATATGATGGAGAGGACCTACAGTTTTACGCGAGATCCGAACTACGGGTCACTACCTAATGTGGACTTAGACAACGGTCTCCCATCCAATTACTCTCCAGACCAATTGGCGTTTAACTTTGCTGATCGACGGGAAGCAATGTTACGACACTCGCAACAACGTAGCCTGATTTAAGCAGTACAAAGATTCCGAACTGTTGATGAATTCAGTCCATTGAGCATCTTGAGTCGAGAGGGATTGCCCCCCTTCAGAAATATCGTTAAATTAAAGTTAAACTCTGATAATTTTTATGTTTGGAAAACTAAAGAATTTGCTTTAATGAACTTTTTCCTTTTCTATTCCATCCTAAAAGAGGTCCCAAAACAAGACATCAATTTCAACATTTATTTTAATTCTAATGTATTACATTCGTAAATTTAATCTAAAATAAATTTTCCTATGAGACCGGACTTATTATGGGACACCCTGTATATTAATTAGACAGTACTCGGATATCAAATGGAAATTTGATCATCGAAATTCACGCGAATACTATAAAAGTACAATAATTCGGTCTCCGATAATTTGAACTTGGCAGTAATTTTTAATTTTTTTTTCAATTGTGGGTACGTAATCTTGTCACCAAGCGATGCGTGACTGTCCGGCAAAAGAGTCAGTCATTCGAAAGAAAGTCAGAATAAATGGCGAATCAGTCCGAATTGTCGCCGTCTACTGAACTTTAAGTTGTTGTTGTTGTTGTTGTTTAGACTCAATATTATACATCAGTAATAATGTTAAATTATAGTAGCTAACGAATTATCCTTATAAAATATAATTTTTGGCACTGCCGGTCAAGAGTGCCAGTAATTCGAACTTTTTAGTAATTCCACTTAATCTTCCTACTAAATTTTTCAAATTATCGGAGTTTTCTACTCTACGTAATTGGAAAACTTTCAACAATTTAAACGAGATAGAATTTTTTTAGGCTCATTTAGAAATACGAATGAGAACATACATACATATATGTATATGTTAAACACAAACCGTGCATGGAACAAGGAACTCTTCTGGGAAAATTAAATCCACTATAGTCCGAATAAGTAATGGTAAATGACAAATACCATAGTTTTTCTTTTTCATGATGCTAGCCCGACGTGGGCAACGGGTCTCTCGCAAAGAGGTCCCATAAATATAGCTTCCCTCACCAGCTATCTGCAAAGCAGACAGGATCCAGCTTTGGGACATGGATGGTGAGGGAAGCTATATTTATGGGACCTCTTTGCGAGAGACCCGTTGCCCACGTCGGGCTAGCATCATGAAAAAACAAAAACTATGGTATTTGTCATTTATCATTACTTATTCGGACTATGGTGGATTTAATTTTCCCAGAAGAGTTCCTTGTTCCATGCACGGTCTGTGTTTAACATATAAGTTTCTCAGGGGACCATTCTGAGTTTGTGTATATTAAACGGACGTGTTACGTGCCTTGAAAAGTGGACGCTCAATGTCCCGGTTGAGGTTTAAGTTTTGTTTTTTTGGCTAAAAATACAATAGTTACCCCTTTTTCTTTGATTTATTCAATCCGACGTGAATGCAACGAGTCTTTTACTTATATAGAGGTTCTGAATGTAGTGGGACTAGGCTTGCTTTAAACCCTAGATCCATGTCCCAAAGCTGGATCCTGTCTGCTTTGCAGATAGCTGGTGAGGGAAGCTATATTTATGGGACCTCTTTGCGAGAGACCCGTTGCCCACGTCGGGCTAGCATCATGAAAAAGAAAAACTATGGTATTTGTCATTTACCATTACTTATTCGGACTATAGTGGATTTAATTTTCCCAGAAGAGTTCCTTGTTCCATGCACGGTCTGTGTTTAACATATAAGTTTCTCAGGGGACCATTCTGAGTTTGTGTACATATATATATGTATATATATATATGGAGTTACGCAATTGGCTGCATTCGTTGGCCTGAGCAATTTGTCAGTTTCTCTCCCTCCTGACTGATTAAAAATGTATACATATACACGGTAGAACCTGCCAATAACCTTTGCATAATAATCAACCGACTAAACTGACCACTTTTCTGCGGTTCCGACAAAAATCATATATTTATTTGCAAATGTAAAATCTTCTCGGTATAGTGCTCACCTGCGTATTGTGAAAAACGACCGATTTTTCCCAGCTAAAAATAATTTATGTTCAGAATTTAATTTGTTAAAGTGACCATACGATGTTAATAAAACACAGTTGTCTTACAATTTAGCCTGTCATGACTCGTATCTATAAATTCTGCATATTTGTTTCCACAGTAAAATAAGTAGAAAGTTAAACCGAATCTATTTCAGTACAAAAATGCATCGTTTTTTTGAAAACAGTTGAAATAATCCTTTTTAGAGGTCAAACACGCGATTAAAAAACGTCTGTCGGATTGTTATTAGCTTCTCTTGAGGGAAAATATTAATTTTTTTCTAGTGACCAGCTGCCTAAGGGACCATTTTTATTTGCTCTCGATAGTGGTTTCTTTAAACAGGTTTTATATATATATATATATATATATATATATATATATATATATACAGGGTGTACATAAAGTCAGGATCTATTTTTGTGAAGCACTTGGAAATTATATGGAATTCAATCATAAAATGATAAAGTGGTAACATTTATTAAATAATTAAGAGTAGGATTCGACGTGACGCCCATCAGTATCCCTGCACAGCTCAAATCATTCCGCAGCATTTCTAAACACATTCTGGAGCATTTGCGGGGTTATGTTATCCGCAGCAGTCGTATACGTGTACGTAAGTTTTCAAGACTCGTAATCTTCGTCTGATAGACGTGCGATTTGATAAAGCCCCATGTAAAGAAATCTAAAGGGGTTAAATCTGGTGATCTCGCTGGCCAAGGTCTGTTGCTTCCGCGTCCGATCCAGCGATTTGGAAAACGTCCATTTAGATAATCCTGAACAATTTTGGCATAGTGACAAGGAGCACCATCATGTTGATAGACGACGGGGATAGGATTGTTAGTACCGTCGTCTATCAACATGATGGTGCTCCTTGTCACTATGCCAAAAATTTTCAGGATTATCTAAATGGACGTTTTCCAATCGCTGGATCGGACGCGGAAGCAACAGACCTTGGCCAGCGAGATCACCAGATTTAACCCTTTAGATTTCTTTACATGGGGCTTTATCAAATCGCACGTCTATCAGACGAAGATTACGTGTCTTGAAAACTTACGTACACGTATACGACTGCTGCGGATAACATAACCCCGCAAATGCTCCAGAATGTGTTTAGAAATGCTGCGGAATGATTTGAGCTGTGCAGGGATACTGATGGGCGTCACGTCGAATCCTACTCTTAATTATTTAATAAATGTTACCACTTTATCATTTTATGATTGAATTCCATATAATTTCCAAGTGCTTCACAAAAATAGATCCTGACTTTATGTACACCCTGTATATATATATATATATATAAAGGGTGTCCTAGAAGTCTTGGAGGGGTATTATTTGGCTCTAACTTTTTTCTTTTTTAATTAATTAATTTATTTTTATTTTTCAATTAAAGTACCCTTGCTGCGATTAATGAAAATGGAATCCTGGACTGCAACAAAGAGTGGCTATTGTGGAACTTTATTTGACAAACAACTCTTCCATCGTTACCGCTCAAAGAGCTTTTCGATTAAAATTCAACGCACGTTCCGCTCCTTCTGATCGAGCTATTCGACGGTACGTCGCTAAATTTCGTATGGGAAAGGGTCAGGGAGACGAACCACGGACTGGGCGTCCTCGGACAAGCCGAAGTCCAACTCGGGTTGAGATGGTTCGTGAAAGAGTTGAGGAAAATCCAGATCAGTCCGACGACGCAGCCAGGAATTAACCATTTCAAGAAGTTCCTTACATCGAATTTTAAGAGAGGATATCAATCTTTACCCGCACAAAATTCAAATTGCTCAAGAAATTAAACCACAAGATCATCAGAGTTGGATGACGTACGCTAATGCGATTTTAGATTTACGCAATGAAAATGAAGATTTTCACCAGATATAAAATTTGTAATTAAAATCGCAATAAATATATTTTCAAGTGTTACAAACTTTTTTTTATTTAATCCCCAAACAAAAAAGGGTACTTTCCTGTTATCCCGGACCCCAGACTTTTTGCCAGTTGCCAAACTTCAATTTTGACACAGAATAGTTTCATTAAAACGAACGAAAATATCACGACTTAAGTCAACCTAACTAACTATCAAGGGCGTACAGTTTACCAAACCGGGCATTCAATTAACCTAATTAGTTGGTAGGGTTAGGTTAAGTCGTGATATTTTCGTTAGTTTTAACGAAAATATTCTGTGGCAAAACTGAAGTCTGGCAACTGATTAAAAAGTCTGGGGTCCGGGATAACAGGAAAACCCAAAAAAGTTATAGCCAAATAAAACCCCTCCAAGACTTCTGGGACACCCTTATATATATACCGTATATAATTAAATTATATTATTAGTACAGCTAAAACCAGTTTATTTCTATTATTTCTATTATACATCGGAGGAGCTACAAGTAGAAGAACTTAGTTTTCTTTTTATATATTGAAATACTTAATTTACTCCATATACCGTTTTCCATAATCTAAGTTTGATTAAATATGGTTAAAGAGTAATTTTAATGTATACATTTTAGTCGAAGATCTTCAATGAGAGGAGAATTCCTTATAGTGGAGGACAGCATATTGGTTTTGTAAGTGACCAAAATGGATGTGAAAATGTATACTTAATCCTTTTAGGCTTATCAATTATTACTTTAATCAAATTTCATATTTAAAGGAAAACGGATAAGCAGTTCCTCTTTTACTTAAAAATGAAATTTTGTTTATTTCATTTGAAGGATCAAGTAAAGATAAGCACTCCCAGCCTTCTTTAATTAGCCTTATAAGGCTAACTAACGAAAATATCACGACCTAACCTAACCAATCGTCAAGGGTGTACAGTTGACTTAACGACTGGTTAGGTTAGGTCGTGATATTTTCGTTAGTTAGCCTTATAAGGCTAATTAAAGAAGGCTGGGGGTGCTTATCTTTACTTGATCCCATTTGAAGTGTAATATTTTCGTATGATGTTAAAGAAATAAGTACGCTGTAATTTTGTTGTACGAAACCTCTTTAACTTTTATGATGTACAAGATGAGTGTAGGAGAAAATTACGTACGATAGCGAGATATGTATATGAAAACAGATAGAAAATAAAGGACATTTCTCGGAAGGTCACGAGGCAGTGAAACATACGCTACTAAAGATGAAGATGAAAATCAAAAATTGAAATTATCCTAGTCAATATACAGCGTTTGAAACCAAGCCATTCCTCAAATAAAGTTATATACCTGAAAGAACTCATGCCAGATACAAGAGCAGGCTTTTCATACCTCACGGAAACACATTTGAAAGACTTCCAGGCATACTGTGAAAACTGAGGGTTTTGTATCCATAAAAATGAAGCACAAATTAAAAACTCTAAAAAACATATTTCGAACAAAGAGAATAAAAAGACGAAAAGGAGGATGTGTTACTTATACACATGAAAAACATATGGCAAAAATTATAATAAGTAACTCAAGCAACTACGTAGGATTAGTACTCGTAGTAGCTAAAACTGGAAAATTAAACATGATACTAATTGTCTCTGAACAATCAAACCACAAAATTCTCAGATACCATTACAGAGGTGAGAAACCTGATAAAAAGCTCTAAAATCCCTAACCTCAAATATTTTTCATTGTGGGGATTTTAACTTCCCATTTATAAAATATAAAGTAATAGGAAGAAATATGTGTATAAATCAAGAGAGGGGAGCCGCAGAGGAAGACCAGGAGCAGGCAAAATTGCTGCTTGCCCTAAAAGATGAATTTACTTAAATACAAGAAAGGACAGAAAATACTGCCTAGATTTAGTATTTACAAACAACAGCACCGTAACTGATAACACTGAAATATCCCGAACTACAATATCAGATCACGACATTATTGAAATATGAACTAATATGAAAACAAGGAAGAGGCAAATTCGAAAGTTTTAATTTAAATTCCAAGGCTATAAACTGGGAATGGGTGCTGGTTAAGTGTGCGGTCTACCTACGATTTGGCGGTCTACCTTTTAATTATAGCTTCTTATCTTGTTTACTAATTGTTTGTTTACATCCCATTGTCAATCGCCCTTGACGATTGGTTAGGTTTAGTCATGATATTTTCGTTAGTTTTAACGAAAATATCATGATTAAACCTAACCAATCGTAGGTAGACCGCACACTTAACCAGCACCCTGGGAATATATTACATCCAATATGGAAATAATGAGTGTAGGACAAAAGCCCCCAAGGACAAAAGCCCCCTAGGAAAAATAATAAGATTTATGTTTATAGTTTATGTATTTTGGCTCTCGTCATTTTCGTTTAAAGTAACGAAAATATCACAACTTAACCTAACCAATCATCAAGAGCGTACAGTTGACCTAACTGGGCATTCAATTAACATAACAGGTTAATATTGGTTATTTCACCTAAATATCTTCTGATCTTTTCAAATTAGATGCGACACCTGACTTGCCCTACCCAGCAATTTGTCCAGGGGGCTTTTGTCCGGAACTGGGAAATAATAGACTGGAATACCATTTTTAAAGACAAGACATTCCATCTCTCTACATCATATAGATTAAAATGCTCCTTGCAAGGTTTGTCTCAAATCTTTTGCACCTTATTTTAAAACCGTTATTTCTGGTAATATTCCTATCGTCAAGGTAAAAAAAATAAAAAATTTATAATTTACGTTATCAAAAGTAGTTACAATTTTTAAAACCTGAATTAATTTGCTTGTCAAACGCCTAATTTCAAGCGTAAACAAATCCAGCTCTTTGAGTCTGTCTTCGTATGATTTACCACGTAATGATAGTGTAGTGAATACTCTTATTTTAGTTTCAAGATAAATGTTAATTTTACCGTCTTGAATTTCGGAATAGTATAAATTCATTTTAAATTAGTTACCCCATTATAATTCAATTGTGAACCACATTAATACTAATTTTATGTATACTATATTATTTTATTGTATGTAAACATAATTAATTATATATCACAATTGTCAGTTAATTATTTATATTCAAATATTTATTTTAATCTAATACCATGTCCATTTTACAAATAAATAATAGAAAACCAAAGGTTATATTTTCCACCTTTGGTACTGTCGCAGTTTCGCCTAACGGACTCAATACGGCTAGTGAGATAATCACTGGTTGGCACTTAACTAGCGGCAGTGCTTATGGCTACATCATCCAGGTTAACCTATACCGGATAGATGCGCTACGGTCCCAAGCCGTAGCTTGCCTAGGCCAACGACGACGACGTAAACCAACAATTGGTGACCCCGGAGCTGGATTACCCCTTTTACCCGAACGACTAGGATTAGACTGTAACGTCGTTCGTGCCCATCACCCCCTTCACCCGAACGACTAGGACTAGACTGTAATGTCGTTCGTGCCCATCACCCCCTTCACCCGAGCGACTAGGACCAGACTGTAACGTCGTTCGTGCCCATCACCCCCTTCACCCGAGCGACTAGGACCAGACTGTAATGTCGCTCGTGCCCTCTGCCCCTCACCCCTGCCCGTGCGCTCTGTGCCTGCGCTCGTCTCAACCTCCACTCCTTCGTTGGGAACTTGTCGTTGCTTGTACGTTAGCAAGCATAGGAGAAGATGCCTGACGACGCTGGTGCCATCTCCCACTTGAGCGTAAAGCTCCCCGTCTTCTGGCCGGGTGATCCATTTATTTGGTTCCACCAAGTGGAATCACAATTCAACTTGGGAAGGATCACCGCTAGCAGGACGAAATACGATCATGTTTTGTCCTCTCTACCAGCGAGCATCATCTCTGAAGTCCGTGACGTCATCGTATCTACTTCCACGAGTGAGGACCCATACAACGATCTGAAGTCTGCCATCCTGTGCCGCACCACTGTCTCCGAGCGTGAGAAACTACATCAGTTAATCTCAAAAGAAGAACTTGGAGACCGTAAGCCCACTCAAATGCTGAGGGCTATGCAGTGCGCTCTAGGCGAACGCGCACAAACCTTCGATAAGGACATCTTTAGACAGTTGTTCTTGCAGAAACTTCCTCCATCAGCTCAGCGTGTCTTGGCCACTATGGATCCTGCTACTCCAGTTGATAAACTAGCAGAAACTGCCGACAAAGTAGTGGAGATTGACACAGCTCCGGTCAACAACGTGAACACACAATCGGAACTGGAGTTGAAAGTGAAGAGTTAAGTCAACAACTCAACCACGTTTGTTCTCTGCTACAAAATCAACGGCAAAGAAGCCATTCTCGGTCAAGATTTACGAAGAGGCATCGTTCGAGTTCCGGGAAGATCTGCTTCTACCACTCGAAATTTGGAAAGAAGGCTAGGAAGTGCATCTCCCCTTGCAATTTTTCGTCGGAAAACCCCAGCAGCGAGTCCTAATGGCGTCTAGTACTCGCACTGCCAACCTGTTATTCATAAAGGACAGGAACTCTGGTGTCAATTTCTTGGTCGATACCGGAGCGTCAGTCAGTGTATTCCCTCAAAAATCTGGTCATACGCACTCGGAATCTCCGCCTCTATACGCTGCTAACGGTTCACGCATACCCACGTACGGTACTCAGTCGCGTGAACTAAACTTGGGCCTTCACCGATCCTTCAAGTGGATTTTCATCTGTGCTCAAGTGCGCATCCCATAATCGGCGCTGACTTCCTCCAGCATTTCAAACTCCTGGTGGATCTTGACAAGCGACGCTTATGCGACCAGGCCACACTGCTTTCTGTTCTTGCCAAACAGGTTGCCCTTCCGGACGCCTCGAACTCTGCACTTTCCCTCGTTCCCCCTAATTCCATGTACCAGTGCCTTTTCCAGCGATATCCAGGAATTCTTCAACCGATGCAGATGGGTGATACCATTAAGCACACCATTACCCATCACATTACAACAAAAGGTCCCCCTGTGTTTGCAAAACCCAGACGTCTTGCCCCGGACAAACTGAAAGCTGCCAAATCGGAATTCCAGCTTATGATGGATCTTGGGATAATAAGACCTTCCAAAAGCAGTTGGTCCTCTCCCCTACACCTGGTCCAGAAGAAGTCAGGAGACTGGAGACCATGTGGGGATTACCGGTTTTTGAATTCGACAACCATCCCGGACCGATATCCGGTACCAAATGTCCAAGACTTTACTTCTCTTCTCCACGGCAAATCTATCTTCAGTAAAATAGATCTCGTTAAGGCTTTCCACCACATTCCCGTAGAGCCTTCGGATATTCCCAAGACTGCAGTTTGTACACCATTTGGGTTATTCGAATTTTGAAGATGCCGTTCGGGCTACGGAATGCTGCGCAAACCTTTCAGAGGTTTATAGATGAGGTCACCAGAGGCTTAGACTTTGTTTATGCCTACATCGATGATTTGCTTGTGGCCAGCTCAACGGAAGAGGAACATAAGGAACATCTTTCACTCCTCTTTCAACGCTTAGAACAATACGGTGTTACTATTAATGCATCTAAGTGTGTGTTTGCACAGCCAACCTTGGAATTTCTTGGTCACACGATTTCGCAGCACGGAATTACCCCCCTTCAGGACAAGTGTGAAGTGATAAAAAATTACCCTATGCCAAATAATCAGCGTGAGTTACGTCGGTTTCTAGGTTTGGTAAATTATTACCACAAGTTCATTAAAAACTGTGCCAGTGTTCTTGCTCCTCTACACGCTATGATCACACACAAACGCAAGGTAACGAAATTGGTATGGTGTAGCGATAGTTTACAGGCGTTCGACAATGCCAAAAATGCTATCAATAGTGCATTGTCTCTGTCATTTCCTATCAGTGATGCCCCCCTAACTCTGACGGTCGATGCATCAGATGTTGCGATCGGTGGAGTGTTGGAACAAACCATTAACGGTCAACAAGCACCCATCGCGTTTTACTCGAAAAAGCTGCAGCCAGCCCAAACGCGTTATAGTGCTTTCGGACGTGAACTTCTTGCTATTTACTTAAACGTGAAGCATTTTCAACATTTCCTTGAAGGCCGAGAGTTTTGTGTTTTTACCGACCACAAACCTTTGGTCACTGTCTTCAATAAAAACAGCTGTAACCACTCTCCCAGAGTCATCAGGCAACTCGATTATATCTCGCAATTTACCACAGATATCCGCCACATCAAAGGTGTCTTGAACACTCCAGCGGATGCACTTTCAAGAATAGAGATTACTTCTGTTACCCTCAGCTCTACACTGTGGAATGCTATTGCACAGGATCAAGATAAGGATACGGAACTACAAGACCTGCTCAGAGAAGACTCCACTCACTCACTTTCCCTCAAGAAAATGAGTATGCCAGGATTGTCTGTGCCCCTCTATTGCGACGTATCAACAGCTGCTATTCGCCCTTATGTCCCTCCATGTCACAGAAAAGCAGTCTTCACGGATCTTCATAAGCCCTCCCATCCTGGTATCCGTGCTTCGCAACACCTGGTTACCTCTCGCTTTGTTTGGCCCTCGATGCGGAAGGATGTCAAACATTGGACCAAAACGTGCCTTGCCTGCCAGCGTGCCAAAGTCCAAAGGCACACCAGGTCCCCCTTTGACGCATTTCCGCCCCCATCCCAGCGATTTGAGGTAATTCATGTAGACATTGTTGGCCCTCTTCCAGTGATTCAAGGCCAACGTTATCTGCTCACCTGTCTCGACCGCTTTTCCAGATGGCCTGAAGCCATCCCACTTCCTGATATCCAAGCGGACACTGTTGCAAGAGCCTTTCTTCATGGATGGGTATCAAGATTTGGATTGCCGACAAAAGTCATCACTGACCAAGGTCGCCAATTTGAGTCTTCGCTTTGGAAGAAGTTTACCAGCTTGTTGGGTACAGTACATGCGCATACCTGTGCGTATCATCCGCAAGCTAACGGCCTCGTCGAACGCTTCCATCGCCAGCTGAAGTCATCCCTTATGTGTCACGAAGACTCCCATTGGATGGATAAGCTTCCACTCGTGTTGCTTGGTATTCGCTCTGCATTTAAGAGTGATCTGAAGACTACAGCGGCTGAACTAGTCTATGGAACAACACTGCGGCTACCAGGTGGCTACTTCACTGCAGGGGATAAGTCATGTGATCCTACGGAATTCGCTCAAACACTTTCCTCTCACATGCAGTCCCTTCAGCCTGTTCCCCCTCGATTGACTAGCCAACAGAACATCTTTGTTTCCCCAGCCCTCCAGTCTTGCACCCACGTTTTCGTTCGTGTACCTGTCCCAAAACGGCCTCTCCAATGTCCATATGACGGACCCTATGAAGTTCTCCGACGTACGCGCAAATCATTTCTCATCCAGCGCGGTTCCAAGGTCGACAAGGTTTCTATCGATCGTCTTAAGCCTGCGTTTTTGGAATCAACCTTAAGCGAGGTACATGTAGCTACCAAAAAGGTCCAGGGAAATCTGTGTCGTTCGGAACTCTTTGAACTTCCTCTCTGGTGGGGGAGTGTGTAGTGAATACTCTTATTTTAGTTTCAAGATAAATGTTAATTTTACCGTCTTGAATTTCGGAATAGTATAAATTCATTTTAAATTAGTTACCCCATTATAATTCAATTGTGAACCACATTAATACTAATTTTATGTATACTATATTATTTTATTGTATGTAAACATAATTAATTATATATCACAATTGTCAGTTAATTATTTATATTCAAATATTTATTTTAATCTAATACCATGTCCATTTTACAAATAAATAATAGAAAACCAAGGTTATATTTTCCACCTTTGGTACTGTCGCAGTTTCGCCTAACGGACTCAATACGGCTAGTGAGATAATCACTGGTTGGCACTTAACTAGCGGCAGTGCTTATGGCTACATCATCCAGGTTAACCTATACCGGATAGATGCGCTACGGTCCCAAGCCGTAGCTTGCCTAGGCCAACAACGACGACGTAAACCAACAATAGGATAAACTTTTTTGCTCGGCGCTGAACTCTTTCTCCCATTTCTTTATCCTCACCATATATGGCGACCAAAACTGTATAGTATATATTCTAAATAAGGCCAAACAGGAGAGTTATGTAATGATAAAACAGTATCTTTAGATCTATATTTTAAAAAAATTACGAGAAATAAAATCTAATACTTTATTAGCTTTATATACTATTTGCGAATGAACATTATTTTAAAAACTTTAAATCCTTTGTAACAATGACACCTAAATCTTTTCCTTCAAGGCTTCATTTAGTACACTCTTTCCCACAGTATAATTAAACTATTGTTGTGAAAATTTATATGCATATATTCACACTTATGTACGTTAAATTTCATTTGCTACTTATTACACCACTCTTACTAAATTATTAAGATCGAGCTGTAAACTATCACTATCCAGTAAACTAATTGTTTTATCCTCAATTTTAGTATTGTCGGCAAATTTAAAAAATTTAATTAATAAATTGACGTCAAAATCGTTAACATATAAAAAATATTGGTCCTGGTCCCAAAACTGACCTTTGCGGAACACCGCTAGTAACACGACAAAATGACTATTCCTCGTTTATAACTACCCTTTGTTTTCTATCATTTAACCAATTATGAATCCAATTAAGAACTTAACCCTTTATTCCGTGAGCTTTAAGTTTTTCTAACAATTGTTTATGTGCAACTTATGCAAAACGCTTCACAAAATTAAAAAATATTAAATATACCGTCTTATTGTAGCCATAAATACCGATGACGTCATAATTTTTTGTAATAAATTTGTTAAGCAAGATTTATTTCTGCGAAACCAATATGCTCATTTTGTTTAATAAGATTATCGCTTTCAAGATGCTCGACTCTACGACCTCGAATAACTGACTCTCAAAAACTTTACAGTAATAGGAGACAACGAACCTGACCTCTGCACTGAAGGGAATCACCACATGAAACTCTTGTAAGGCTGTAAAAATAATAATAGATTGGGTTGTTTAACCTCCTTCGCAAGATCTAAGGGGATATGACGGAGGGGACCTACAGCTTTACGTGGGATCCGAACTACGGGTCGCTACATAATCTGGACGCAGAGGACGGTCTCCCATCCAACTACTATCCGACCCAATGTCGTTTGGTTTCGTAAAGTATATATAATATATATATATATATATATATATATATATATATATATATATAAACACTAATTTACTTTTAGTTTGGAATATAATTTGGAGGAGCTGCATTTTATAAACGGAGAGGTCTTATTTCATCTAAAAACTTATAGATAATTTATAATGTAGACAAGTATGATCGTTTAATTCCTGTTTTAAGAATAGTTTTTAAAATAGAGAGGGCGCTGTTATCTGTTTTACAGAGGATTCTGAAATTGTCTGTTCTTACTGGGTAGCCCCCCCCAATCAAAAGAATGGTTTCAGATATTGGCGTGCATTGGGTTGGTAATAATAATAATAATAAATCAGGAGGCCAATGCAGAAACTGGCACGTAGCTCAGGCCAAACTAATGCGTGGGCCATTATAAACTCCCAAATTATTATTACCAGCATCATCGAAATTCGAACTCCCAACCTAAGTGCCTTCACTTCGCTTATAGGGAAATAGTGTTACCTACTGAATTACGAATGCTGACCATTGGATTGGTAAGGTACAGGTCCTAAACGAGAGATGGGCGGAGAGAGATGGGAATTTTCTCCTTACTAAAAAAATGATGTAATACTTTGTCTAGATGTAATTTTTCATTTCACTTCAATTAGAAAGTAAAATTCTTTTGACCCAAAAAGTTATAATTTTTTTAAAATTATATTTTGCTCTCCGTAACACATTTAAGGTTTCGTTATAAATAGCTTATTGAAGAATTTATGATATATATATATATATATACACACATACAGGTTCTTTCTACAAGGTGGCCCATAAGTCCCAATCGGTTATAATTGAAACAAAAATTAAAAAAATCAACCAAGTAAAAACTTTGTAATAAGTTTAGAAATATTTTTTGAATTATTCAAAGTGGAAAATAAAAGAATCTCGACAAATATTCTTTCCTTAGTAATCGATTGCGTCAGTGTGAGCTTCGCTAGATGGATTTTTCGCTTCAATTATAACCCATTGGGGACTTATGGGCCACTCTCTATATATATTTTTTTGAAAGCTATTTCCAAGAAACGCCTTCATGTATATATTACGATTCTTTAGTTATGCCACACTTAAAAAAAAAAAAATGACTGGATTAACTTAACATGAAACCTGACACGATTATTGTGGAAGGATGGGAGTGTGTTTCACAGACAGAACATGCTCAGAATGTCCTTTTTATAGAATTACGTAACAAATAACATTGTAATTTCTTATCACGGCCTCGAAGGAATGGAACGGGCTTCACGTTCAGTCAACACTTTTAAAACTTCCACTGTCTTGGAATTTCCTTTCAAATGCTCGTTTTTTAGGTATCCCCATCAGGGAAAAATAAATCGCAGAAATTTAGGTCAAGTGACTGAAGAGATCGTGTAAAACAGTTGTGAAGATTCGGGATACTCGCACGATAAACAGGACTCTCGGGGTAAAAGTTTGATGCCAAAAGTTCTATACGACATTTGAGTCGACATACACGACATACATGTATTCTACGTGTATGTTGTATGTTGTATATTAACGCATATTATACCCTTAATTTTATTAGAATACGCCTTTAAAAAATTGGTCCATATATGTTTCGAACCATTCTCTAAGATTTACTTATACAGGGTGTACATAAAGTCAGGATCTATTTTTGTGAAGCACTTGAAAATTATATGGAATTCAATCATAAAATGATAAAGTGGTAACATTTATTAAATAATTAAGAGTAGGATTCGACGTGACGCCCATCAGTATCCCTGCACAGCTCAAATCGTTCCGCAGCATTTCTAAACACATTCTGGAGCATTTGCGGGGTTATGTTATCTGCAGCAGTTCGCATACGTGTGCGTAAGTTTTCAAGACTCGTAATCTTCGTCTGATAGACGTGCGATTTGATAAAGCCCCATGCAAAGAAATCTAAAGGGGTTAAATCTGGTGATCTCGCTGGCCAAGGTCTGTTGCTTCCGCGTCCGATCCAGCGATTTGGAAAACGTCCATTTAGATAATCCTGAACAATTTTGGCATAGTGACAAGGAGCACCATCATGTGATAGACGACGGTACTAATAATCCTATCCCCGTCGTCTATCAACATGATGGTGCTCCTTGTCACTATGCCAAAATTGTTCAGGATTATCTAAATGGACGTTTTCCAAATCGCTGGATCGGACGCGGAAGCAACAGACCTTGTGTCGCGAGATGACCAGATTTAACCCCTTTAGATTTCTTTGCATGGGGCTTTATCGAGTCGCACGTCTATCAGACGAAGATTACGAGTCTTGAAAACTTACGTACACGTATGCGAACTGCTGCAGATAACATAACCCCGCAAATGCTCCAGAATGTGTTTAGAAATGCTGCGGAACGATTTGAGCTGTGCAGGGATACTGATGGGCGTCACGTCGAATCCTACTCTTAATTATTTAATAAATGTTACCACTTTATCATTTTATGATTGAATTCCATATAATTTCCAAGTGCTTCACAAAAATAGATCCTGACTTTATGTACACCCTGTATTTATTTTACATACTGTTTGTTTTCAAGGTCAACTTTAAATTGTAAGGCAGTGTGTCTTTGTTAAGCAAATGAGTAATATGTAATAATAATTATTATTATTATTGTAATTAAAGTATCACGGAGTTAACTTGTGCACTTAATACTCCTTTGCTGAAACCAAACTGTGCCCATATCAGTCAGTGTCTTGTTCCATAAGGAACGAAATGAACTGTTCTTGAAGGATGTGGAGACAAAAATTTTGGTCTAATGTCGTGTCAATAAAGACAGTGCTGAAGATCGCACTTGATGACTTCGTGCACGAACTGACACGTAGAAGATGAAGCAGATTATCCAATTATCCACGCACTGCCACACGAGAGTTTTCCAGTACCGAAAAATGTATAATTTTGTTTGTTGACGTAACTATCCTGGTAAAAATGGACTTCCGCACTGAACAAGGCAATGAGGATGATGATAAAATCATTCTCATTCCAGTCAGAATGTTCACTCGCAAACTCCAAACATTTGGTCCTAACTTGGAAGCGCCCCCACCCCTGTTTGCTTGTCAATGCTTTTGCGAGCTGCTCGTACTACCCTGAAATGGGCGTATGGGCGGAATGTTACTCTTTATGAAAAATGTTAAGCTTTTTATTTTACTTCCATGTAAGCTGTAACGACAAACGTCTTAAGCATTGATTAATTAGAACACACACACACACACACACGTGTATGTATATATATATATATATATATATATATATATATATATATATGTTGTGTATATATAAAACTTTTATTGCAAATTTAAAGTAATGTTTGAAATTCAAGTACTTGAGGACATGGGGGACTTCAGAAAATATTCTTCGTGGTCACGTGATCGAAAGAGAAGAAAAGCACAGCTGTGATATAAGAAATGGGTTTAAATTGAGATGGGCACCCTTCGACCATTCCTTTTCATGACATGAAAGAAATAGATTAGCTATAAAGGAACCTAATGGCCAACCTACTTATAATAAAAATAAAAATATTATATTTATATATATATTTTTTTTATATATACATACGGTTGTATTTTGTTATGAGGTAGAGAGCTCAAGAGAGCAACTCTTTCCTACATCAAGTTAAGTCTAGATGTAGGGCTCGAAAAGAGGCCGACACGCGGAACTTGTTCCAGAAATACCATATATATATATATATATAATATATATATATATATATAGGCGCCTCGGTGGTGTAGTGGTCAGCGTCGCTGACTACGAATCCATCGGCCCCGGGTTCGAGACCCGACGGCAGCCGGCGCGCAGCAAAACCCAGCTGTTCATCCTTCCACACAATAAAGAAAGTGGTTGGTAGATTAATGGGTACCCTAGGTGGCCTAGTGGTTAAGACGCTGGGCTGCTGATGGGGCGTGGTTCGGATTCCACGTTAAACTGTAGGTCTAAGGGGGAGTGAAAAGCTTGACCTTCGTCAGAATGAACAATTCGAGCTGGAAAAACCATTGTTATTTCATTCGCCAACCCGGATAAGAAGAATGTATTTTAAAATAAAATATAATCGTATGTACAATAGCGGAAAGAAATTCGCCGAAAAAATTAAATTTCAAAAAGTTTCCAAAATTTTAATTCGTAAATTTTTAAGTTTATCTTTCCGTCGAAATAACCAGAAGAGCATTTAATACTTATTAATCCGGAAGGAAGCTCTCTGATTTTTTTTCGGAGAACTTATTTCCATAACTGTGCATGAATAAAAATTTAGGTAACGTATTTCATAAACACGAAAGTCCCGTTCAGAATATAGAGAAACTGTTACAGACTTTTACAATGAGTCATTCTACCCATGAAGTGGTGTAATAATTTATGTGAAAAACGAACACTCATTGTACATTTACATATAGTACCGGCTTTCAGGTGTAAAAATATTTTCCTTCCTCTGATTAGTCAGCCTTTGGAAGAAATGAAACAGGGTCCCTGATTGGATAATTCATCATCTGTAACTCGCTTTCTGATCCCTGATTGGACAATTCATAATATGTAACCGACTTTTCTGTCAAAGTGACAAATATTTTCGGAGATGATTCACCAACTATTTCGCAAGAATATATATATATATATATATATATATATATACACAATGGTCAACCGAGGGTCAGTCCAATTAATACTGATGAATGAATACAGCTAAATTTTTGTATGTTATTTATGTCATTTATGATGAATGTATATATTGCAAAACATTTTCGTTTCGTTTATATTACTAATATTTTTTATATTTTTAGTTTATAATATTTCTGCTAATAGTAACAATAACGCCCATTCAAACTTAATATTTTTAGTCAGATATACCTGTAAAGCAGTTCAAATGCTTTACAATGACGGTATTTTTTTATTCGGGAACTTAATAATAACGGATTAATAAAATATATTTCCTGTTTTGGCTATAATGTACTTTTTTCATAAAATATTTTGACTGATTGGGCTATTTTTTCGTTACTCTGCGACTTAATTAGTTGGTTGGGTTTTGTTCTGGCTATTTTTTTTTTTTCTAATTGGATTCAGTTTAGTGGTGTTTGTGATAGAATTATGGCGTGCCATTCGTGTGATTTTGACTTTGAGAACTTGATTCGTCATGTGCCCTAGATGAAGACAAAGCACTGGATGTTTTTATCAATTACGGCGTTATTCTCTCATCCTTAACTTGCCCGAAATGTGACGGTGAGTGCCTAATACGAAAAGATCAGAAGATATTTAGGTGAAATAACCAATATTAACCTGTTAGGTTAATTGAAGGCCCGGTTAAGTTAATTGAATGCCCGGTTAGGTCAACTGATGGCCCGGTTAGGTCAACTGAAGGCCCGGTTAGGTCAACTGAAGGCCTGGTTAGGTTAATTGAATGCCAGGTTAGGCCAACTGTACACCCTTGATGATTGGTTAGGTTAAGTCGCGATATTTCCGTTAGTTTAAATGAAAATGATGAGAACAAACTTTTCTGGTTAATTTTGAGGTGTTTTGTACGAAACTGCCATCCGTTTCCTATGCAATACGTAGTTTTCGAGCTGATGATATCTCGAAAACTACGCATTTCCACAGGAAACGGATGGCAGATTCGTGGAAAACACCTCAAAATTCACCAGAAAAGTTTGTTCTCATCATAAAAACAGACTGGGCGCTAATATATATATATATATATATATATGTTAAACACAGACCGTGCATGGAACAAGGAACTCTTCTGGGAAAATTAAATCCACTATAGTCCGAATAAGTAATGGTAAATGACAAATACCATAGTTTTTCTTTTTCATGATGCTAGCACGACGTGAGCAACGGGTCTCTCGCAAAGAGGTCCCATAAATATAGCTTCCCTCACCAGCAATCTGCAAAGCAGACAGGATCCAGCTTTGGGACATGGATCTAGGGTTTAAAGCAAGCCTAGTCCCACTACATTCAGAACCTCTATATAAGTAAAAGACTCGTTGCATTCACGTCGGATTGAATAAATCAAAGAAAAAGGGGTAACTATTGTATTTTTAGCCAAAAAAAACAAACTTAAACCTCAACCGGGACATTGAGCGTCCACTTTTCAAGGCACGTAACACGTCCGTTTAATATACACAAACTCAGAATGGTCCCCTGAGAAACTTATATGTTAAACACAGACCGTGCATGGAACAAGGAACTCTTCTGGGAAAATTAAATCCACTATAGTGGAGGTTTAAGTTTTGTTTTTTGGCTAAAAATACAATAGTTACCCCTTTTTCTTTGATTTATTCAATCCGACGTGAATGGAACGAGTCTTTTACTTATATAGAGGTTCTGAATGTAGTGGGACTAGGCTTGCTTTAAACCCTAGATCCATGTCCCAAAGCTGGATCCTGTCTGCTTTGCAGATAGCTGGTGAGGGAAGCTATATTTATGGGACCTCTTTGCGAGAGACCCGTTGCCCACGTCGGGCTAGCATCATGAAAAGAAAAACTATGGTATTTGTCATTTACCATTACTTATTCGGACTATAGTGGATTTAATTTTCCCAGAAGAGTTCCTTGTTCCATGCACGGTCTGTGTTTAACATATAAGTTTCTCAGGGGACCATTCTGAGTTTGTATATATATATATATATAATATATATATATATATATATATATATATATATGGTAAAACAAATTCTCCAAAAATGTGTTCCTATTTAAAATGTAATATTTATTTTATCAATGAGCCTTTTTCCTTCTTACTTTCTCTTAGTTGTCGCGTTCGTTCAATGAAGCGTCAGTGAGTAAAAATGTCATTTACTAACACAACGCAGGCGTACTGCATGCAGTCTTTTCCCTATAAGTGAATACATATACTAACGCCCGTACACGCTAAAAAAATGTCGTTTGAAAGTAATCTGGAATTGTAAAGAAAAGCTAAAAAATTGTTCTTCGAAAAATATCGAAGGACAATGTCCTATTTTTTCAGAGGACATGATTTAAGGGGACAGTGTCCTTTGAGCGGGTTGAGAATTTAGTAGATTTTATTTTAGTTTTAATTATAATAATTCATTAATAGGCAATTTGTAGTTTATTTATTACGATAACAAAAAGTGTTTCTGCTATTCGAAGCTTTGTACAGGGTGTCACTTCGAAATTAGCACTGTATCAGATTCTCTGAACTATGGACGCTGGCTCTTCAGGGTGTAGCTCATTGGGTAACATCGTTTTCCTATAAGCGAAGTGAAGATACTGAGATCGGGGGTTCGACTCTCGACGGTGCTGTTAATAATAATAATTCAGGAGTTAGCGCAATGGGTTGTAATCGTTTGGCCTGAGCACTGAGCCAGTTTCTGGCCTTCCTGGCTCCTTAACTGAATAACTAAATATTTACTATATTTATAGTTATAAATTGACTCGTGTCGGAATACGTAACATAAGTGTGTGTGTCACTTTAACCAGACGCCAAACCACGACCCGCCAACGAAAACTTCGAAGATTACAATACCCATTCACTGCATGCAAAAACCTGAAGTAACGCAGACTCGGCCCGGGGTTTGAATCCCCGACCTACAGATATTCAAACCCTAAACCAGGGGTTCTTAACCTCTGAGCCGCGACCCAAACAAACTTGGGTCATTAAATTGTAATTTATCATTTAATTATGTTATCCCTAATCATTTTAACATTAATTATTTATTTTATTATCTGTTACGAGGGAACTGTTTGAAAGCATTGGTCGCCGAGCTAGCTCCCCGAGACCAGAATTTGGGTCGGAGCCTAAAAAGGTTAAGAACCCCTGCCCTAAACTGTATTTATATTTATATTTTTAACCATTTAATGCACAATGTCCACTTTATTGACTTTATTCTGGCTAACAACAGACGATTTTATTCATTAAGTTGCGAAAACTTCTTTGAAACAAAAGAGAAATGATATGTTTCTAATGGAATATTTGTAACAATTTGAAACCTGATATTATTGTATATTAATTAATATAGAAGCATAAGATATCGTAAATATTATTGCACACACACACACACACACACACACACACACACACATATATATATATATATATATATATATATATATATATATATATATATATATATATATATACACACAGGGTGGTTCAGAAGTCCTGCTCATCCTGTGTGTGTATGTATATATATATATATATATATATATATATATTATATATGTATATATATATGTATATATATATATATATATCGTAAAGAACGTTAATTATACTGCGTGTTTGCAGTTAAAAAAAAAAATATATATATATATATATTTATATATAAAGTTGACGATTGGTTAGGTTAAGTCGTAATATTTTCGTTAATTTTAACGTTTTATTTGATGGATTCATTTAAAAAATGTCTCCTAAAGATCCTAGAGATCAATGAAAGAAAGCCACCCCCAAACGGGTCGGGGTCGGCATTGTTTACTAGAAACTTTTGGGGTTGGCTTTCTTTCATTGATCCGATCCTAGTGTAGTTTACGTTCCCCAACTTTGACCTAGTTTAGTTTGTGTCCCCTTTTGCGTCAGGGGAACATAAACTACACTTGCTCCAAATTTCCTAACTGACTTACCGTCAAGTAACGAACCCTCGAGAAAAGCAGAAAAAACACTTACCATAAAAATATTAAAATAATAAAAATATGAAGTACAGGCATACCCCGCATAACACGGATTCGTTCAACGCTGATTCACCATAACGCTGATAAAACCTCGACACCATTCCCCGAAGAGCGATGCTTCAGATTCGCTCTTGCACGCTCTTGTAGCGAACATTTTTGACAAAACAAATTTCGGTACTTACTATTAACGGGGGGCCACCACATATTGATGATTGGTTAGGTTAAGTTGTAATATTTTCGTTAGTTGAAAATTTCTAATACATCATATTTTTTAAATAGCAATATTTTTTTAAATAGTTTTTATACAATTTTCTGATAATTTAAATGTAGAGATCGACGAAAGCCTCTTTAGTAAACGTTGTTTCTAATGTGTAACATGTATTAATCATTGTAAATATTTGAAATATAAATCATTGTAAATATTTAAAAAAATATTGCTATTTAAAAAATATGATGCATTAGAAATTTTCAACTAACGAAAATATTACAACTTAACCTAACCAATCATCAATATATGGTGGTCCCCCTTTAATACGTAAGTACCCAAATTTCTCTGCACTTTATTATTTTAATAAAAATTTTAAAAACAAATACATTTTTTAACGTTGAATAGAACGAAGTTAATTTTAAAAATAAGCGCGATTTTAAATAATGTAAAAAATATCAACATATTTTTTCCCAAATTAAAGGGGTTAATTTTTAACTAAAAGTTAATTTTTAACTAAAAGTTAAGCATACAGTATACAATGGTATGGTTTGGCTTGAAGATTGTAATAAAAAAGAATTCTACGTAGCGAGATGACAATTCATTTCAAAGCGCTAACGTATGAAGAAACTTTTAATGTTGTTAGTCGCCGTCTCGCGGATGGTTTAACAGATTAAAAAAGAACGTAATAATGAACGTACTTTTAGCTAAAAATTAAACATATTCATAATTAAATTGTTTGCAGTTGTTTCACAATTAAAACTAGTTCATTTTCACGCAAAAAGACAGTCTTTTTTTTTTCAGATTTTTCTTTATCTGAGAATGAAACACTTTATTTCACAATGATTACATTCCTCGATTAACGCTGATTCACATAACGCGGTACTTTCCGCGAACGAATTAACCGCGTTAATCGGGGTATCGCTGTACTTTAAATACAGACGAGGGAGAGAAGTTATAAATTGAAATACAAAAAATTTAAAGCAAATGAAAAGAAACAACAGAAACAACAACAACAACAACAAATTTATTCTTTATTTTCCATTTTGAAAGTTGTGCATTTAATTAACGCGAATTTATGATCGAAAAGGCATCTTTGTATGCACAAAATTCCTCGACGATCCTCAATTATGATAAATAGTTTACGAAACAAAGAGAAATTCCTCTCAAAATGGAAGTAATCATAATAATTTTGTGTTAGCAAAAAAAAAAAAAAAAATTTTGGTCAGGAGTGAAAGATGTATAATATAAAGGCAACAAATCATACGATTAATAATAATAATAATAATAATAATAATAATAATAATAAATATATATATGCGAAATTATCTCCACCAGGATTTGAACCCAGCACCATTTCATTTTATTCAAATCTCTGGTGTAGCACTGGGGTTACATAGGTGAAATACCACAAATGAAAACGCATGAGTTTTGCATAATACAAAATTACTCCAACCAGGAGGTATTCCTCGGGTGATGACATGTGCGCCAGGTTGTACTAACTTTTATTTCGTCGTAGCATACACTGGTCAGCGCCCTCGCCATTTACTGAAGACATGCTGAGATCAAATAATCGTGGAGAGGGGGGAATAATTTTCCATTATGCGAAATCCTGCGATATATATATATATATATATATACCGGGTGGTCCATAATTCAGGAACCATAGTAATAACTTCTTTTTTTTTTTCTAATAATGCTTGTACTTTTTAATAATGTTTTTTCATCTTCATTTTCTTTTTGATGAAAAAAATCGAGTGGAGTGATATTTGGTCACCTGGGTAGCCATTCGATAGGAGGACCTCTTCGGCCAATCAAGGTATTTGTGAACTTGCATGGCAAAATGAGGAGGTGCACCGTCTTGCTGAAAAAACATGCCACGTCGTTTGTTTATCGGTACGTCATCCAGGGAATTCATCAAAAAGAAAATAAGACAAAAAACATTATTAAAAAGTACAAGAATTATTAGAAAAAAAATACAGTTATTCCTATGGTTCCTGAATTATGGGCCACCCGGTGTATATATATATATATATATATATATAATATATATGTTAAACATATTCTGAGTTTGTATATATATAAGCAAACAACCACAGGGAAAAGGAAACACAAAGTCCGAGCGCTTTCGTGTGGTTGTTTGCTTATTAATAAGATCACGTGTTATTTTGTGATTTTAGTGCATATATATATATATATATATATATATATATATATATAATTGAAGAAACTTGAGGACAGAGTCTACAACAGTGGTTCTTAACCTTTTTAGGCTGCGACCCAAATTCCGGTCGCGGGTCTAGCTCGGCGACCCATGCCTTCAAACAGTTCATTCGTAATAGATAATAAAATAAATAATTAATGATAAAATGATGGGGCTAAATTACAATTTAATGACATAATTTTGGGTCGCGACCCAGTGGTTAAGAATCACTGGTCTAGTGTCGATGTTCGAAAAATCGAAGGATTTCACTGGTTTTATCATCATTGTATTTACGAGAAGATAAAAAATTTATTTTAATTTGTTTTCGACAAAAGAATCTTTCTCTTGTGACAAAACATCTTTGATAGAAGTGACGATAAGACGATTGTCCTATCTACGCTCGTGATACTGAGTAGATACGGTTCTTTATTACTGTGTGATGTCATTTAATACTTTTAATACAGAAAAAAAAATAGCAATTAAAACGAATTCAAGAATTTATATGAAAGAACACTAAATTCGCTTTTAAGCTCTATTTACATAAGGATTAAATTAGGATGTATTATTTTCTGAACCAACGGGCGAGGAACACGAACAAAATATACACATGGTCAGAAGACAACAATATGACATTTAATACCGAGAAATTTCAGCTCTTGAGATACGGTAGAAATGAGGAACTTAGACTGCATATTATGCTCCAGATAGACAAGAAATTCAGAGGAGCACAAAGGGGTCGACTTGGGGGTAATAATGACCGATGATGCGAAATTCGAGACACAAAATCAGATAGCAATAAACAAAGCAAAGTGAGTCGCGGGACAGGTACTAAGAACGTTCAAAGGAGGGACAAGACAGTAATGATTCCCTTACTGAGAACACTGATCATACCAAAATTTGAATACTGCTCAATTTTGACGTCCCCCATATAAAAAGGAAGAAATTAATAAACTGGAAGAAACTCAGAGACATTTCACAGCCAAGACTGATGGCTGCAAAGAACTCAACTACTGGGAAAGACTACGTAAACTAAATCTGTACTCCCTGGAAAGAAGAAGAGACGTATACCATAATTTACCTATGGAAAATTATCGAAAAACTAGTACCAAACCTCAAACTAAACCCAATTACCATCCAAACAACGCTGGAAAATAGGAAAGGTAGAATGTGTAATGTTCCCAAATTAAAGGCCCGACAAGGGACCTCCTCAACACTGAAGGAAAATAGCTTGGTTGTCAGTGGGGCCAAGACTTTTCAACCAGCTTCCAAAGAACCTCAGAAACGTTACAGGAGTCAAAGTTGAAGTCTTCAAGAGAAGACTAGATGCCTGGCTCAGGACGGTACCAGATGAGCCGGGTGTACTTGGCTATGTGCGATGGAAAACGCAAGAGAGCAACTCGCTCCTCCACCAAGCCAGGATTAGAGGCGGGGCCACCAGCTTGACCTTCGTGTGAAGAAAGACCGACGCAAGGAACCCTAACGAGGTTAACAAGGTGTGTATATATACTGTGTGTATATATATAATATATACACAACACACACACGTGTTGGTTCTCTCAAATATAACAAATTTTGTAAGACTAACAAATTTTGCTAACAAACAAATGTCACTGCATTGAAAATTATGCTAAATAAGTTTAGGTTAGGTCAACATTAAACAATATATGGAGCCCAATCTGCATAAACATTTTATTCGAAGAGAGGTTCTCGGTTATAAGGAATTCAATCAAAAAGTTTACAGCGCGCGCGCGCGCACACACACACACACACGTGCGCATCTCCTCATAAACGTGATATTGATTTTTTTTAAATCTATATCAAAAAAACTAATTTAATCAAATCAAATTTAATCTAACCTAACCTTAGTGTTGTCGAACCGAGAAGGGTGCGATTAGTGTTTCAAACACAACTGAGGGTTCAAAGGTTGTTTCTGTTAACTCATTAGCGAGTACCTCACTATTTAATCTAACTTAACCTAACCTGATCAGGACCCAACGTATCTATTTTCCGACAGTAAAAATATTTCTAGATTATTTATTTTTGTATATAATTTTCTGTAAATATTCCGAGGTACAAAAGTGGTACCTCACTTTATTTCATTAGTGTTGTGCTTATATATATATATATATCGTCCCGATCGTGCATCCTCAGATTTCTACCTCTTTGAAACCATGAAGGCGTCTTTGAACGAAAACTTTCAGGATAACAGTGAAGTGGATGCAGGTGGCAATGCAGGAATGACGACATGAATAATCACCTAAAACATTTTTTGTTTTGGCGAGAACTAGCAGCTAGTTTGCAGGTGGCAAAGTGTATTCATATATAGGAGTGGACTATATATATATATATACAGGGTGTCCCATAAGTCCGGCATCATAGGAGAAATTCATATTTTTCTATTTCTACAAACCATAATTCATATTTTTCTCTTTCGACAGGCCATAATGTCTGTGAGCAAGGAAGAACGAATCCAGATAATTCTACTCATAGGAAATCGGAGTCAAAGAATGGCCGCTGCTGAATTTAACAGACTGCATCCAGACCGCGAGCCAATAACACAGAGTTGTGTTAGCAGACTTGTTGCAAAGTTTAAGGAAACAGGATCCATAGAAGATAAACCACGCAGTGGACCTTGAAGGAGGTCCACTGACGATGATACAGCGACTGCTATCCTGGCTCATTTTAACAGAAGTCCCAATAAGTCTCTTCGGCGATTGTCCGCCGAGACAGGAGTGTCGAAAAGTAGCATCCATCGCATTCTTCAGGCTCACAAATGGCATCCATATAAACTTCAGATCCTACAGAAATTAAGCGAAGATGATCCCGACCGGCGGATGGAATTTTGTGAATGGGCTACGGAACAATATGCTCGGGATGCCAATTTCCCGTCCACCATTCTGTTCAGTGACGAGGCTGTTTTTTATGGAAATGGTGAGGTAAATCGACAGAACACCCGCTACTGGTCTCAAAACAACCCTCACTGGTATACTTCTTCAAAGGAACAAGGTGCATCTCGGGTGATGGTATGGTGTGGCATTTGGAAGGATCGCATCATAGGCCCCCTCTTTTTCGATGAACATGTCACTGGAGGCACCTACCTACGTACGCTCAAGGAAGAAGCATTTCCCAGTGTCTTGAACGAAGAAGGAAATTTCCCAACATGGGTCCAGCAAGACGGCGCTCCTGCACATTACAGCATCCAAGTAAGGGAATACCTGTACCAACAATTCCCTGGTCATTGGATAGGACGTCGAGGGCCTGTGGAATGGCCAGGTAGAAGCCCGGATCTCACGCCAATAGATTTTTATCTCTGGGGCCACTTGAAAGCGCTGGTATACGCAGAGAAAATTAGGAGTGTTGAACATTTGCGGTAGCGCATTATTGGGGCATGTAACACCATTACTCCTGACATCATTCACCGTGTGCTTGCTGACTGGGTATCACGTCTGAATTTGTGTATTGAAAACATGGTGGACATATTGAGCACGTTCTGTAAATAAAAGCTTTTGTTTTGCCTTTTTTTATTATTTTTCCTATGATGCCGGACTTATGGGACACCCTGTATATATATATATATATATATTTAACTGCAATGACCACGCAGTATATTAATGTATAGAAACGACGTAAGTATAGAGGAGCGTTCTGCACACGAGGAAGAGAAATAACGAACAAATGAAAAATGAGGTAACCGCCCGGGAATCGAACCCAGGATCTTCCGATTGCCGGTCAGATATGCTATCCACTACAGTGGATAGCATATCTGACCGGCAATCGGAAGATCCTGGGTTACCTCATTTTTCATTTGTTCGTTATTTCTCTTCCTCGTGTGCAGAACGCTCCTCTATACTTACGTCGTTTCTATATATATATATATATATATATATATATATATATATATATATAATGATGAAAATAACCAAGAAGGAAAATTAAAACACGAAATAGTGGTCAAGCGCTTTCGTCTGATGATATCCTCAGGATGAGGGGTGTAAGTGTTCCTGAGATGTCATTAGGCGAAAGCGCTTGAGCACTATTTCCTGTTTTAATTTTCCTTCCTGGTTATTTGCATTATATATATATATATATGTGTGTGTGTGTGTGTATGTGTATTTGTGTGGACTATATATATATATATATATATATATAGAGAGAGAGAGAGAGAGAGAGAACCAGCATTTTCTTGGCAATTCATGTATGACAAGTAATAATAAAATCCACTTTACTTATTGGCTTAATAATCATTCAGGAAGGCTAGAAACTGGCACAGCGCTCAGGCCAACTAATTCCGACCATTGTTCTAACTCCTGTATTATTATTACTAGCATAATTGGGGTTCGAACCCCCGACCTCAGTGTTTTCACATCACTTATAGCGATGTTACCCACTGAGCTACAAACGCTAGCTATTTACTAACTTATCCTCGTGTGTGTGTGTGTGTGTGTGTGTATATATATATATATATATATATATATATATATATATATATATATATAAACGAACCCCAACTCAACTCTTCGTTGTTGGACCATTAAACTCATAAGGGTTTTAAACCTTAAAATTTGAACCTAATTCAAATAGGTTTAAATTTAACTCTAAATTTAAACCTATGCATAAAGATTTCTCATATTTAATGAAACATTGTTCCTCTATATATCTTCTTTACCTTATCTGCGTGAATCAACCCCCCATCCCCTCCGACACAAAAGACCTTTAAGGAAAGTATTCCGTTAAGATCAAACATATCAACACGAGGTTCCACTGCTTATCTTCGACGCTGTTCCCATTCAGCATTTGTCAGAGTTTCTTGGAAACATTTCTAATTCTCATGTCAAGATTGTTATCGACGTCGTTCACAGAGTACGTTTGACTGACTCGAAAGGCCTTTAAGACGGTTGTTGTGGTCTTACTTAAACTATCGATGTACCGAAGTGCTTCTTAATGTCTCTTCACAAATTTCAAAGGATCACCTTTTAATCACTGGCTCTATTTGTCATGCTCCTTTTTGTGTATTTTTATCTGTCAGATTATGTGTATGTTTTAGACATCTTATCAATAAGTATTATTCATTATGACTACTACTACTACTACTACTAATGATAATAATAATGATAATAATTGGAATGAACGCGTCTCTCTCTCTCTTTATATATATACAGTATATATATGGGAATGAACTCAGAATGGTTCCCTGAGTTTTTTATGATACACACAGACCGTGCATGGAACAAGGAACTCTTCTGGGATAATTAAATCCACTATAGTCCGAATAAGTAATGGTAAATGACAAATACCATAGTTTTTCCCATCTTGAAACGGACATGTTATGTGCCTTGAAAAGTGGACGCTGAATTCTGCCAGTTGAGGTTTAAGTTTTGGTTTTTGTCTAAAAATATAATAGTTACCCCTTTTTCTTTGATGTATTCAATCTGACGTGAAGGCAGCGAGTCTTTTGCTTATATTGAGGTTCTAAATGTGGCAGGGCTAGGCTGCTTTAAACCCTAGATCCATGTCCCAAAGCTGGATCTTGTCTGCTTTGCAGATAGCTGGTGAGGGAAGCTATATTTATGGGACCTCTTTGCGAGTGACCCGTTGCCCACGTCGGGCTAGCATCATGAAAAAGAAAAACTATCGTATTTGTCATTTACCATTACTTATTGTTATTCGGACTATAGTTTAATTATCCCAGAAGAGTTCCTTGTTCCATGCACGGTGTGTGTGTATCATATATATATATATATATATATAGCCGGTCACAAAAGTTTTGACTCTCCGAATATTCTAAAATATACAGATATACGCCTGTACATAGATCCCATTTCTCTACCGCTTTTACAGTGTTCCCATGGTAACTAAAAACCATTCAGGAAGGACATATTTGTTTACTCTTTTTTTCTCGTTTATTTTGTGATAAGGTAATGAGTTTGGCATTTGTGTATGACGTATAAAGCAAGAGTACCAACCTTAAATCTAGAATTCAATAATATGAGGTACTTTAGCTGTAGTAAATCATAAATATCTTTGATTCAATGTATAAAGTTAGGACAAATTTAATTATAATAAAGCACATGACTATTTACGTACAATAGATATTCTGAATTTATAGAATTGGAGTAATTCAAGCAACGCTGATGAATACTTATATTGCAGACGTTTTAGAAGCAAAAGAGGTGAATTACATCTAGAAGAAAACTATCGAAAGGAACCTTTTTCCTGCATCATTTGTTTCTTGCTTCCTTCAGTGTGATAAAATGTCACTTTAATAATTATGATAGAAATTTTCAGATTACACACGCGCAGTAAATATTAAGGTGATATAAATCTATATTAGTTATTATTTTTTAATCGTTGCAACGTCAAAGGTCGTATGATAGGAGAGACCTACAACGAAACCTAGATTCAGAACCAAGGACGGCTACAAAATCTAAAAACAATAAAACCAACATAAAATGTATACTTTCACTAATAAATATCGCAATTCTATATTGTGAATTGCTATTCAAAATATAAATATTTTAATGTAACAACTAGGATTTCTTTATCTTATCTTTATCTTTATCTTATGTATAGCGTCGCTAAATGTATATTTCCATATTAATTCTATGTTCTATCCTAACATTTGGAAATAAAGACTAAATTTGACATTATTGTGAGTCAGACACAAAACTTGGTTTCTTTCTTCTTTATAATGACAAAACAACTGCAGCAAAGTCATTAAGAAATTATAAAATTATGTAAATTTTACACAGGATCACCTGAAGATCAGGGCCCCCATGTATTCTTGTTTTTTGCTTTACACTACCAAATATAATAATAAATTAAATTGAATGCCCGGTTAGGTCAACTGTACGCCCTTAACGATTGGTTAGGTTAAAGTCGTGATATTTTCGTTAGTTTTAACGAAGATATCATTTGGTAATTGAGGCTGGGGGCCCTGATCTTTAGGTGATCCATTCTACACTCTCTTAATGCCGCAATTATGTTTTAGAAAAAAAATAACGAACTTATTTACTCGAGTAAGTACGTTTGGCAAAATTTCCGAGGTTATCACTCAAAGAGTGAATTTAACTTACTTTCATAAACTATCAACATGAAGAGACAAAATGCTTATCATGAAACAACACATGGTATGAGAGAAAGCTTTATAGGAATGATAGAGGATAGATCATCCATTAATAACATTGCTGAACACTTCGATGTTCATAATAAAAATAAAAGTACATCGCTGGGATGCTCGCTACCATATTAAAGAAAGTAGCTTGAAGTTGCCAACAGTCTCTAATCACTAAACAGCCAACTACCGATAAAAATTATAAATTCTTCAAACCAAAGATGGACAAACAAAGTATTAAATAACTTTGTAAATAAATGTACGAAAACTTTTGCATTTTAACTTTCTTTTTATTTTCCTGAAATTCTTTGATATTTTACATTATATGTTGGAATTAAACTAATTTTTTATTTATTAATTTTCCCAAACGAACGTCAAACTTTTTATAACTATCCTATGCATGGTACAAAAGATAAGGACGAATATAACTCAATATTTCTGTATATATCTATATATAACTGTATATTTTATAATATTTGGAGGGACAACACTTTTGTCACCGACTGCATCTATATATATATATATATATATAAATTTATCCTTTTTTTTCATAGAATTACTTAATAGTGTAGCAAATATAATATATAGAACGGGATAATATATTGCTACCATGAATGGTTAAAATTGGCAATAAATATTCAAAATGATCATTTATTTATTGCAAATTTTGCGTCTCGTATGACGAAACTTATATTTTTTCCTATGCTGTAAATCCTTTCACTAATTACAATGAATCATTTCAAAATATTGTCCAATACTGATTTTGAAAATTATATACCCTCGTTTCAGATTTCCAGATTGGGTATAGATAGAGTGTCACACGTGAAGCTTGCCATTAATTGTAAATATTTTAAACGACTGATATTCCTACACAGACTTTATTACTTTATTATAAAATGGTAAAAAAAAAAAAAAACCCTCAAGAAATATTTTAATATGATTTTATTGGCGATCGATTATGGGAAATTTTGGACATTTCATTGTTAACTCTCGAATACTAGACTGACGTATTATATATATATATATATATATATATATATATATCTTTGGTTAGCTTCCGCCCGAATTGTTCATTCTGACGAAGGTCAAGCTTTTCACTCCACCTTAGACCTACAGTTTAACGTGGGAATCCGAACCACGCCCCATCAGCAGCCCAGCGTCTTAACCACTAGGCCACCTAGGGTACCCATTTATCTACCAACCACTTTCTTTTTTTATTGATTCTAAGGATGAACAGCTGGGTTTTGCTGCGCGCCGGCTGCCATCGGGTCTCGAACCCGGGGCCGATGGATTCGTAGTCAGCGACGCTAACCACATATATATATATACACTGCATATACTGTGTGTGTTGTGTGTATATATATATACTGTCGAAGTACATTGGACAGGAAATGGTTTTCCTCTACATTATCTGCAATTCATGTTTATAAATAAACCAAAATATTTCGTCTCTCAAAATCCCCTTTTATAGAAGGTCATTGATCCGTGAAAACAAACTTTAAAATTCCAATTTCCATACCCTAAATTTTGTAGTAAAAGTATGGCATGTGGGTATGGTATAAGAGAAGCAATCACGCGTCTACCATGTATGGGAATTCTATTGTTTAACCGTCAAATCGCTAAAGAATACGACAAAGAGAAGAGATTAATCAAAATCAAACTTATTTTACGAGTCCTGAAAGCTTCGTAAGAAGTCAAACAGAATACCTCGTCGAGGGGTATGATAAGGTAGTAAGAAAAATACGGGTGAAGATTGAATTAAAGCAGTGGTGTTTAACCTTTTTTCGCACTATTATACCCCTTTAGTTAGCCAACATACCCCCTTCCCCCTTTTTAAATGGCAAATATGAGAAAAGAAAAATTAAGAAATAATACCAAAATTTAGTAGAACCATAACTCAGCTTTTTTTTGGACAGTGGCACCAGCTCGTTAGCCCCCCCACCCGAAAAAAGGCCCCCGGAGGTTAATTACCCCCAGGTTAAATACAACTGAATTAAAGGAATCTAAAATCAAAATGTCAGTGTGTTTATTTATCTTATTTATCGCGTTAATAAATTTGGGGACAAATTTTAGTATTTGGTCATTCAGAATCCTCAAGCATGACAAACACCTTCCTCAGTAAAGAAGTTATGTAGGTTGCACTGAACCAATAACGTTGCGCTATCCACTATATAATATGTATATACATAGAGAGAGAGAGTATATAGTCTCAGTCCACTTGAACTTCCTGCATGGTTGGCATGACCTTCTTGAAAATTCCCATCTCCTTTTTGATTAAATAAACGTGCCAAAAATTTTTTAGTCTCAAATGATGTAAGTTATAATATTTACACATTCGCAGAATCATTTATATGAAAACTTGTAACAATAAGCAATGTCCTCATAAATATTATATGCTTATGTAAACCCGCGTACATTTATTTATACAAAAGCTCAGAACACAAACCAGATTCATTATTTCGATTTGCCACAAAAAGTAAACCAAAGTATTAAATTTTCAGGGAAAATTTTAATTATAAAAATAATTGCAAAATAACCCCATTTAAAAAGTTTAGTTTTTATTGTGAATTTTACATTTGTAGTGTGTGTGTGTGTGTGTGTGTGTGTGTGTGTGTGTGTGTTTCCATCATGATGGAAACACTGGCCCTTTCACTGCCATAATTGCTGATATCATTACTGTGATCCTTACATTTTATTAAATCGCTATATGGATGCAAATTATATTGAGAACATCTTTTATTTCAATATGTTGAAAATGGGCGAAAAGCAACATTGACAGAACGTGACAGAAGAGTCTTGTCACGAATGTAAAGCGTGAACTGAAGACTAAAACAACAAAATTTTGTTCAGAGGATAACAAAAATCAGCAACGACCAATATTATGCAAAACAACAAGAAGAGAGAGAATTGAATAAGTTGGGACACCATGACATAAGCTAGCTATAATAAAACCTTTCTTAACACTAACCAATGCAAAAGCTCCAATGAAATTGGGATTGGAAGTACTATTGTGCTTATTTGAGGTAATTTTCTTTATTGACCCCCATAAAGATATACCTTAGAAACTGTTCCCGAAGATATATGAGCTATCTTGGCGACTTTTGTAGCTGATGTACCAATCAGATGGGCATCTTCTATTATACCTTTTTCAGAAACAATTCTCACTATTATGCACTCATAATGGATTTTAGAGTGTTTTGATGCCATGCAGTAGTTCGGGAGCTGCAGCTTCGAAAATACGAAGGCTCCCATTATGCTGATGGACTTGTGCATATTATATAATATATATATATATATATATATATATATATATATATATATAATATATATATATATATAATATATATATATATATATATATATATATATAAATAAAGTTATTGCTAAAATAAATATTACAATGATGAACATACAAACTGTCGAGTATTTACATTTATCCTATCATAATTTAGCCTTTAAACTTTTTTGGCTTTACTGAGCTAAATTTGGTAGCTTTTATTTATGACTTGGAGTAAAACATTAATTTATTATTATTTATTTTAAAATAAATGAAAATGATAAATGATTATATATTTATTACTGAAATATGATACTCTGTTTCAGTGAAATTTGAATATGAAATAATTTAAGTTCTAAAGAGAGGAATGTTGGAGTTACAGTCATCTTTCAAGACAGTGGTTCTCAACCTTTATTTGTATGGTTATGCAAAACCAATTCTAATCCAGTTCCATTACTCCAATCATTAGATATTATTTTTTAAACTTCTGTATCGCGTGTAATTACCCCACAAAATAGTTGTCATTACCCCAGCGGGGGTAATTTACTCCTAGGTTGGGATAAGCCAATGTGTTTAGCGTGCACTCACTCCCCCTAAGGAGAACGGCGATTTGTCATCCCTATTTGTCTTAAAATAAATAATAATTATTTATAAATAATTGATTTACTTACATAAATTATTAAGCAGATCTACCAAACAAAAACTATCTATCTATCTATCTATATGCCAACATGAAAACAATATCATTTTCATGATCTAAAATATTGTGTACTAATGTACCCAGCTATAAATTACAATTTCACTAATAAATAAGATAGTCAGTCCTAGAAAAGAAATGTAAATTACGTCGTGTTTGGAAAGGGTAACTTAAGTAATATTTCATTCCCTTTTTCGAACTGATTCATCTGACGTCACGAATTTATTCATTGGGTTTTCTTCAAAGTCAAAGCGATCTTTACTGCCTTTCTTTCCCGCTTTGTTTCACTTTTAACTCTTATGATGTAAGATTTTTCTCTTACTTCAACTCAAAGGCTTATGACTTACGTTCACGTCCCAAGATTTATGGCTTAAATATTCCGTCTCATGGCACGATTGGTTCAGCTTAGCAGTTTTTTATTTCTGGTTGAAGTATATAAACTCTTATATTGCCTCTGTTCATTCTTTGAGTTTAGCCATTGACTTGATCTAAACCAACTACAGTAAACCCTCGTCCAACGCGAGTTTGTTTATACATGGAAAAATAAATGCGAACAATTATTTGCCGAAAGCGGAAAATTTGATTATACACGGTCTGCCAAACACGCTCTAATACAGTAGTACTGCACATGTGCCAATGCGCGCTCTAGTGTTTTCTCTTACACTCTCCAACACTCCCGCATCTCTCTCCCTCTCGCGTCACCCCTCGCATCACCCTTTGTCTCAGTCCCGCTAACGCGTTAAGTTCAGTGAAGTTGTGTTGGATTGTTTTTGTCGTATTTTACCGTTGTTTTGCTATTACCCTTAGCAGTATGGAACCAAAACGTAAAGCATCTGCAAGTGATAGTGAAGATAAGTTGCGTGGTGGTATGAGCATAACATCACTTGGCCGCGAGTATCACGTGAATGAGTCTACCATACGCACCATCCGAAAGAGTGAAGAAAAGATACGTGCTATTTTCATTTTATATTTTTTATCATATGTAAATATCATTATGTTTAAGATTTTATTATGTTCTTATTTCATATACAATATAGGTAGGGAAATTCATATATGTGTGAATAAAAAATCTACTTATCTAAGTATTAATGGGAAACTTTACGCGGCCGCGTTCACGTATCCCCATTTATCCCATAAGGTATTAAGTTTGTCCAACGCGGATTTACCTAACGCGCCGTTCTCGAGGAACCTACCCCCCGCGTTGGACGAGGGTTCACTGTAATTAGAGCTTACAACGGGTAAATAGATCGAGTATGGCAATGTAGCTGTTCCCTTTTTTATTTATGAACCCATTCATGTAGTACATTATTACATAAAACTCAGTACATCCCTGTAGATTTTAAATCCAAACCTAATAATATTCCTGACGAAGTGTATATTGTTGAATACACGAAAGACTGTAATAAGTTTTTTTTTTCTTGTGGATTTGCATTATATACGTTGCAGTCAAAGTGTGTAACCAGCCATTTCGCGTAATGGCTGAAACTTTTAGTCATTTCGTGAAATGGCTGTTTCACTTGGTCATTTCGCGAAATGACTAAAATCTTCAGCCATTACGCGAAATGGCTGAAATTCCACCTTGGTCATTTCGTACAAGATCATTTGCCCGGTTAGGCAAACTAACTCTTCAAATACTAACGAAAATAACACAACTTAACCTAACCAATTGTCAAGGGCATACAGTTGACCTAACCGGGTATACAGTTGACCTAACCTGGCAAATGATCTTGTAAGTTGTATTATTTTCGTTAGTTTTAACGAAAATAACACGACTTAACCTAACCAATTGTGAAGGGCATGCAGTTGACCTAACCGGGCCTTCAATGGCGGACATCGGAATAACATTGAAGGCCAGGTTAGTATTTGAAAACCTCTATATTGAAAATTCAAGTGTGTTCAAATGCGTATTTGAAGTGTTTCTCACTTATTTGAACAGACCTGTGGATGTATGTATGTTTTAGCAAATTTAGTTAGTTAAATAAAGGTTTCCAATTTTATTGTGATGTTTGTTATTTCTATTATGACAAAAGTCATTTTAGCCATTTCACGAAATGACCAAGGTGGAATTTCAGCCATTTCGCGTAATGGCTGAAGATTTTAGTCATTTCGCGAAATGACCAAGTGAAACAGCCATTTCGCGAAATGACTAAAAGTTTCGGCCATCACGCGAAATGGCTGGTTACACGCTTTGACTGTAACACACACACACACACACACACACACTGTATATATATATATATATATATATATATATATATATATATATTTTATTAAGACAATTAATTGAGTTTTATGTTTCCTGTATGAGCTATGTTAAGCGACACTAGATCTGGGCAACAGTTGGATGGATGACCGTTCTCTGTGTTCAGACGATGTAGTGACCCGTGGTTCGGATCCCACATAAAGCTGTAGATCTCTTCCGTCGCATAACCTTTAATGTTACGAAAGAGGTTATATAACCCCCAAAACCACAACCAACATGTCGCCTAAATTTTATGACCAGCCACAATCATCTGCGTAAATATAGCTTCAACTCTTTTCCACAGAGCAATTATATAAGTAAAATTACAGTTAAAAATTACCCACAAAACAGACATTAATCACGCTTGTTATTATTTCCAGTATATATATATATATATATATATATATATAGCTACTGTGTGGACTACATGCAGTGTGTATTGTGCCACGACGTAGCAAGCTATATATATATATATATCTTTGGTTAGCTTCCGCCCGAATTGTTCAGTCTGACGAAGGTCACACCACCGAGGCGCATATATATATATATTATATATATATATATATATATATAACTAAGATTCATATCACTTATTTAGACTAGGTTTCCTAACTCGTACAACATTATTGAAGCTTATTTCTATATTTGGTTGTGTGGGGGTATGTGTAATTTTGAGTTTGATTCATATTTCAGGTTTAAAATTGAAATATGTATCTGAAATGGAGTCTGAAATACTCTTCATATCTTTTATCGAGTTCATTCTTACCACCGCTGTGGTGTCCGAGTGGTTAAGGAGATGGACTCGAAATCCATTGGGCTCTGCCCGCACAGGTTCGAATCCTGTCCACAGCGACTGGTGTACTCGATTGTTTTTTATTCTTTACACAGGAGAAAATAAATAAATACATACAAATAGAAAAAAAAATAAAAATACATTTTTAAAGTCATCTACAGGTTGCCCAGACGTTGGTAACTATTGGCAGAGCCATAAAGTGTAAAATAGACGGGTTATACTCACGAAAGCTCGAATGGAGTCGGAAAGTATAACGAATGAAATAATAATTTTTTAGGGGCGAATGGAGAGCATAAGGATGTAAGAGTAGAGTTGTAGATAGTAGAGTTAAGTAAAAAGTAATATATAATTAAAATTTTCATGATTCTGACAACATAAAACACTACAGTAGTAATTTGTTTATTTAGTAATGATGATCTAATACGATTTAGGAAACGGGAGTGATCATAAGATCATCAGATTTCAAGTTAATGTAAATAATGATGTCAATGACAACAATAAATTAAGGAGAATTGCGACATGAAACGGCACCAAATTGAATTTCATTAGAAAAAAATAAAATGTTAACTCTCAGAACGGAAATTCATGTACTGACATAAAATTTCGTCATATACCTCGTTAACCTCGTTGCTGTTCGGTGCGTTGGTCTCTCTTCAAACGAAGATCAAGCTGGTGACCCCCGCTTCTAGGTCTGGCTTAGTGGAGGAGCGAGTTGCTTTCTTGCACTCTCCACCGTACATAGCCAGGTACACACGGCTCATCTGGTATCGTCCTGAGCCAGGCATCTAGTCTTTTCTTGAAGACTTCAACTTTGACCCTTGTAACGTTTCTGAGGTCCTTTAGGAAGCTGGTTAAAAAGTCTTGGCCCCCTGACAACCAAGCTATTTTCCTTCAGTGTTGAGGTCCCTTGTCGGGCCTTTAATTTGGGAACACTACACATCCTGCCTTTCCTATTTTCCAGCGTTGTTTGGATGGTAATTGGGTTTAGTTTGAGGTTTGGTACCAGTTTTTCGATCATTTTCCATATGTAGAGTATGGTGCACCTCTCTCTTCTTCTTTCCAGGGAGTACAGATTTAGTTTACGAGGTCTTTCCCGGGAGTTGAGTTCTTTGCAGCCATCAATCTTGGCTGTGAAATGTTTCTGAGTTTCTTCTAGTTTATTAATTTCTTCCTTTTTATATGGGGACGTCAAAACTGAGCAGTATTCAAGTTTCGGTATAATCAGTGTTTTTAGCAGGGCAATCATTACTGTCCTGTCCCTTCTTTTGAACGTCCTTAGTGCCTGTCCCGCTACTCTTTTTGCTTTATTTATCGCTATCTGATTTTGTGTTTCGAATTTGGCATCATCGGTCATTATTACCCCCAGATCGATCGCTTTCGTGCTTCTCTGAATTTCCTGTCTATCTGGAGCATAATATGCAGTCTGTTTAAGTTCCTCTTTTCCACCATATCTCAAGAGCTGAAATTTCTCGGTGTTAAATGTTATGTTGATGTCTTCTGACCATTTGTATAATTTGTTCGTGTCCCTCTGCAACTCTGCAAGGCTTTCACGTCATGTACATCGCTGATTTTTCTGCTGATCTTTGTATCGTCTGCAAAGATGTTACTATACTGTTGCTGCTTACTCCGCTGTCTATGTCTGTTAGCATGATAATGAACAGGAGTGGGGCCAATACTGTACCTTGTGATACTGAGCTGCGTACTTCCGATTCTGATGATGATATACCTTGAATTTTGACGACCTGCAGACGTTCTCTGAGGAAGTTGTAGATCCGTTTTCCCACTTTGCCTGTTATTCCCATATATTTCATTTTATGTGCTATTATACCGTGATCACATTTGTCGAAAGCTTTAGCAAAATCCGTGTATATGACATCGTAGTTGTCATTGCCTTCCAGTGCATCTAGGATATTATTGTAGTGTTCTATTAGTTGTGATAGGCATGATCTACCTGATCGGAATCCGTGCTGATTTTCGTTGAATTTTTCCAGTGTCTCCAAGAAATCATAAATTTTCTCTCTAACTACCCTTTCAAATACTTTGGTGAGGTGAGACGTCAATGACACTGGTCTATATTTCTTTGCTTGAGCTCTGTCCCCTCCTTTATATATAGGGACAATGTTTGCTCGTTTCAAGATGCTCGGTATTTCCCCAGTGTTTAGGGATCTTCTTTATATCCAGTATAAAGGTGTAGTTATTTCATTTTTACAGTTTTTAATCGATAATACGTTCCAATTGTCCGGACCTGCAGCTGAATGTGGTTTCATTTGTCCTATAGCTCTCGCTACATCTTCTGGGGTAAAATCAAAGTCTGTTATACACTCTCCTTGCAATTTCTCTTCAAAGAATATATCTATGTCAGGTATCGCTTTGTCACTTTTTGGGGTACTGAAAACTGATTCATACTGGGCTCTCAATGTTTCAGATATTTCTTTTAGATCGTCGGTTAGTTCATTACTTCTCTTCCTTAAGGGCCCAGTAGTGGCGCGCGTTTTTGTTTTCCTTTTCGCATAGCTATAGAAGTATTTTTTATTTTCCTTTATTGCTTCTACCGCCTTTTCCTCTTCCCTCTCTGTATGGTCCTTAATCATGGCTTGTATTTCCCTATCAATACCCTCCAGTTTTTCTTGTATTACTTTCCTGTCATTATCTCCGCAGTTGCCTAACTTCGCCTCCACTCTCTTCCTTTTGTGGAATAGTCTTCTCTTTTGCCTCTCAAGCCAGCTCCTCTTTCCTTTTGGCTGTGATTTCGGAGCATATTTTTCTAAAATTCTCAGCGTTTTTTCTTTCAAGGTTGTTAGCATTTCTTCAGTTGTTTTATTCTCTAAAACTGTTCTCCACTCTATTTGGGGCATGTGCGATCTGATTGCTTCCCAATTTATAGTCATGGAGTTTAAGTTAAAGGCCTCAAATTTGCTTCTTTCCTCAATATGTGTATTGTATTTTAATGTTGTCGTCATATTTGTTGATATCTCGATTAAGTTGTGGTCTGAGATAATGGTTGGGGTTATTTTTATATCAGCAATCAAGTTCGTGTTATTCGTGAATACCAAATCTCGGCAGTTATTGTTCTGGTATTTTCTGTTATCTCCTGTGTCAGCATAAACTCATTTGTGAGAGCCATCAAAATTTTTGCTTGCTCCTGGTCTTTTATAGATATATATATATATATATATATATATATATATATATATATATAATACAACTCAGAATGGTCCCCTGTGTGTAACATATGGGGGATGAATGCAAACCCACACCTCTTTGACGAGGTGTATTCAATATACGAAAGACCTTGGAATAATTTTTTTTTCCTTGTGGATTTTCATTTTATATATATATATATATATATATATATATATATATATATATATAATGATCTGCGGACACTTTAACTTCCCATTTATAAAATACAAAAAGGTGGATAGGAATATACTGTATATATTCATCAGGACAAAGGGGACACAAGAAAACCAGGAGCAAGCAAAAAAAATGTGATGGCTCTCACAAATGAGTTTATGCTGACACGGGAAATAACAGAAAATACCAGAAAAAATAACTGCCTGGATCTGGTATTCACGAATAACATGAACTTGATTGCTGATATAAAAATAACCCCAACCATTATCTCAGACCACAATTTAATCGAGATATCAACAAATATGACGACAGCATTAAAAGACAATACATATATTGAGGAAAGAAGTAAATTCGAGGCCTTTAACTTAAACTCCAAGACTATAAATTGGGAAGTAATCAGATCGCACATGGCCCAAATAGAATGGAGAACAATTTTCGAGAATAAAACAACTGAAGAAATGATAACAACCTTGGAAGAAAATACGCTGAGAATTTTAGAAAAATATGCTCCGAGATCACAGCCAAAAGGAAAGAGGAGCTGGCTAGAGAGGCAAAAGAGAAGATTATTCCGCAAAAGAAGTGGAGACGAAGTTAGGCAACTGCGGAGATAATGACAGGAAAGCAATAAAAAAAAAAACTGGAGGGTATCGATAGGGAAATACAAGCCCTGATTAAGGACCATACAGAGAGGGAAGAGGAAAAGGTGGTAGAAGCAATAAAGGAAAATCCAAAATACTTCTATAGCTATGCAAAAAGGAAAACAAAAACGCGCGCCGCTATTGGGCCCTTAAGGACGAGAAATAATGAACTAACCGACGATCCAAAAGAAATATCTGATACATTGAGAGCTCAATATGAATCAGTTTTCAGTACCCCAAAAGGTGACAAAGCGATACCTGACATAAATGCATTCTTTGAAGAGGAATTGCAAGGAGAGTATATAACAGACTTTGATTTTACCCCAGAAGATGTAGCGAGAGCTACAGGACAAATGAAATCACATTCAGCTGCAGGTCCAGACAATTGGAACGCATTATTGATTAAAAACTGTAAAAATGAAATAGCTACACCTTTATACTGGATATGGAGAAGATCCCTAGACACTGGGGAAATACCGAGCATCTTGAAAAGAGCAAACATTGTCCCTATATATATAAAGGAGGGGACAGATCTCAAGCAAAGAACTATAGACCAGTGTCATTGACGTCCCACCTCACCAAAGTATTTGAAAGAATAGTTAGAGAGAAAATTTATGATTTCCTGGAGACACGGGAAAGTTTCAACGAAAATCAGCACGGATTCCGATCAGGTAGATCATGCCTATCACAACTAATAGAACACTACAACAATATCCTAGATGCATTGGAAGGCAATGACAACTACGATGTTATATACACAGATTTTGCTAAAGCTTTCGACAAATGTGACCATGGTATAATAGCACATAAAATGAAATATATGGGAATAACAGGCAAAGTGGGAAAATGGATCTACAACTTCCTCAGAGAACGTCTGCAGGTCGTCAAAATTCAAGGTATATCATCATCAGAATCGGAAGTACGCAGCTCAGTACCACAAGGGACAGTACTGGTCCCACTCCTGTTCATTATCATGCTAACAGACATAGCGAGCGGAGTAAACAGCAACAGTATAGTAACATCCTTTGCAGACGATACAAAGATCAGCAGAAAAATCAGCGATGTACATGACGTGAAAGCCTTGCAGAGTTGCAGAGGGACACGAACAAAATATACAAATGGTGATTTAACACCGAGAAATTTCAGCTCTTGAGATATGGTAGAAGAGAAGAACTTAAACAGACTGCATATTATGCTCCAGATAGACAGGAAATTCAGAGAAGCACGAAAGCGATCGATCTCGAGATAATAATGACAGATGATGCGAAATTTGAAACACAAAATCAGGTAGCGATAAATAAAGCAAAAAGAGTCGCCGGACAGGTACTAAGAACGTTCAAGAGAAGGGGCAGGACAGTAATGATTGCCCTGCTAAAAACACTGATTATACCAAAACTTGAATACTGCTCAGTTTTGACGTCCCTATATAAAAAGGAAGAAACTAATAAACTGAGGGGTTCCAAAAAACCTTAGCCCCCCCATTTGCAGCTTACATGTTTACTTATATCGAAATAGTTTTTAGTGATTATAAAAATATATAAAATTCTTTATTTATTGCAGGTATTAAAATTACTCTAGCTGATAAAGTGATAATATAATGGCTTCTCAATTAATTGGTGATTCGGAGAGGCAACGTGTAATAGATCGCATACGAGCAATAACATTTCGGGAAGCTCGTGATGCTGGAGCCACCTTTATAACACGTTCATGGGTTGCCAAAAAGTTGCGAAGAAGTGAGGACTTCGTCAAAAGAAATTGGAATAAAACTTTGGATGAATGTGAAATGGATACAACCAAATCTGGCCGCCCAAATTTGCCACTCTCTCAGGAAACAAAGGACATCATTGAAAGCGGTACGCGTAAGCGGAAAAACAGCTGTGCTAAACTTTCCAGAGAGATCGAAGTGTTGAGAGGAAAGATCGTTAGTGGTGAGATCATTCGACTGTACCGTCATAGGCAAGGTTTAAAGGCTTGGCATGAACTTCCAAAGCCAAGAAAACTCAACTTAACATCGATGACAGAATGTGGCTTGCCCATTATCTTGAAGATTGGGATGTGGATGATTTCATGCATTTAGCTGTCTCCGATGAATTTTTTGTTTACATAACACGTCGGCCTAACTACCAAAATGATCGAGTGTGGGCCACAACACCAGATGAAACGATGACAATGAACATTATCACGAATTATTAAAAAGTCCAGACTGTGTTGGTGTGTTTGCTTTGTTCACTGCAAAGAAGCTCATGTGGGTGCTGAAGCCAAATGGTCAGAGTTGGGATGGACAGTATTTTCGTGATATTATTCTATCCCAGCATGCCATTCCTTTTCTAAGAAACCCAAACAATGTTATGGATGTCGATCAGGTCACACTTCTGCACGATAAGGCCCCCTGCTTTAAGGCATTAGCCACTCAACAGTTGTTGCGGAACCATGTGATCGATTTCTTTGGAAATGAAAAATGGCCAGGAAATTCTCCTGACCTGAACGTCTGTGAACACATTGGATCAGTTATAAAGGACAAGGTTGAATGTCTCTTGTTTCAAGAACCTGCAGCAAATCGATTTTCGAAGGATACATTGACGCAACACAGTGAAACTGTTTTAGCAAATTTGCGTAACGATCAAGATCTATTCACGTCACTTTTGGCAAGCTACCCAAAGCGAATTCAGGCTGTCTTGGAAGCCAATGGCGGGAACACCAAGTTTTAATTGTTTCTCATTAAATGCAGGATTAAATTCTCTTTTGTAAGGTATGTTTAGTTTTACTGTACCTCTAATGGTTTAGGCCATGGGCGGGGGTGGCTAAGGTTTATTGGAGCCCCGTAGAAGAAACGCAAAGGCATTTCACAGCCAAGATTGATGGCTGCAAAGAACTCAACTACTGGGAAAGACTACGTAAACTAAATCTGTACTCCCTGGAAAGAAGAAGAGAGAGGTACACCATAATCTACATATGGAAAATTATTGAAAAATTGGTACCAAACCTAAAACTAAACCCAATTACCATTCAAACAACACTGAAAATAGGAAAGGCAGAATGTGTAGTGTTCCCAAATTAAGGGCCCGACAAGGGACCTCCTCAACTCTGAAGGAAATAGCTTGGTTGTCAGGGGGCCAAGACTTTTCAACCAGCTTCCAAAGGACCTCAGAAACGTAACGGGGGTCAAAGTTGAAGTTTTCAAGAGAAGACTGGATACCTGGCTCAGGACAGTACCAGATGAGCCGGGCGTGCCTGGCTATGTACGATGGAGAGCACAAGAAAGCAACTCGCTCCTCCACCAAGCCAGACCTAGAGGCGGGGCCACTAGCTTGACCTCCGTGTGAAGAGAGACCAACGCACGAAACAACATAAGGTTCATAAGGTATATATATATATATATATATATATATTAATATATATATATATATATTATATATAACACTGGTATGCATCGATTTTGCTGTCAAGGGTTTTGTAAGTGATTCTTATAGAGTTTTTCCTGCTGATTTCGAATCTGCAATCCGTTTTTCTCAGTCAGCTCAGGTTATCCGGCTATGGCCTCATAAGTAAAATAGAATTTTTCGTGATTTTGTCAAAACGGAATTGGAACAGTAACATCTATCATCACTTGTTTCACTTGTATAATATCTTTTTTTTTACTTTTCAGGCATATAGATAAAATATTTCATAATGAATAACGCGTGTAAAAATTCCCAATAGATTCTGCTACATATGTGGGACGGTTACCATGCCAAATAACCAGTCCCAAATCACTAAATTTGTGAAGACAATGTATAGAGCATACTTTGGAATTAGCTAGGGGACCAGGACAAAAATTTCGCCCCTCATATGTGCTGCAAGACGTGCATTGAAAATTTGAGAAGATGGAGCAAAGGCAGAGCGAAATCTTTGCCTTTTGGAATTCCCATGATTTGGAGAGAAGGAAAGGATCACGTGACAGATTGCTATTTCTGCATGACAAACCTCCAAGGTGGCTTATAAATTATTTTTCTTAAATATTTTGAAATCCTCGTATGAAACTTGACATAATATTCACCATAATGTAATATTCACCATATATAGCATAATATTCACCATAATGGTAATCATACATTTACATATACATATTGTTATAGAAAATACATTTACACATACATATTGTTATACAAGTTACATTTACATATACAATGATTGTATATTTTCTTTCTTTTTCATTCATATTGTCCCCGAAGGGACAAATGAATGAAAAAGAAAGAAAATATACAGACTCCATCGACCTATTTCATATCTTACAGACCGCAGCCTTCCCTCACGAGCGCCACTGTCTGAATGCTTCTTCTATTTCATATGCAAGTTTTATATCCATGTTTCTGTGTTTCTATTTTCAGGAGTTAACAAGAAGAATAAACACATTGTTGTATACCCTGACATTCCTTCTGCTATGAGACCTGTACCCCATGGTCCTGGAATTCCAATACCCGACCCACCTCAAACCCTGGACTTCGATGATTCTGATGATGAATCAATGACCAATGCCAATGACCAGTCCCAGTTGTATATACCTCAAAATACCGCTTCAAATGAGCCGAGGCCTCTCAACCAGGCCACACTTAATGATCTTACCAGGGATTTAGGACTTTCCAAATTAGCTGCCGAGATCTTGGGCTCACGACTTCGAGAGGACAACTTGCTGGCTCCGGGAACAACATTCTCCTGGTATATGAAACGAGAGGAAGAATTCCGCAAGTTTTTGCAGTGCACGAAAATACCTCTTCCTTAGTGTACTGCTGCAATGTTGAGGGGCTAATCGAATCCTTGGGCCTGCCATATAACGCATCAGAATGGAGGCTATTTATAGACTCGTCTAAACGAAGTTTGAAAGCAGTACTTCTCAACATTGGGAATAGGGTTGCATCAGTCCCTGTAGCACATTCCGTACAACTTACTGAGAGCTACGATAACATGAAAATTTTACTGGATGCTCTCGTATACGACCAACATAACTGGAGGATCTGTGGAGATTTGAAGGTAATACTAATATCATAAGTAAACTATTGCTATTGACTATGTTGTTTTTCCAAAGGTTATTTGAGAGCGTATAAGAACACTTAACTTCCCCACAGAAGTGATACAGTCCAATGCATAGATTTTTTTATCTGATAGAACAAATTCTCTAAATTCTTTAAATATTTTCATTTTTTTTCAGATTGTGGCATTTGTATTGGGAATGCAAGGGGATACACGAAATACCCATGTTTCCTCTGCAAATGGGATAGCCGAGCGGATGAGAAGCACTATGCACAGCGTGAATGGGCATCCAGAGAGAATTTTGAACCTGGGTCGCATAATGTCGTTTCAGTGCCCCTTGTACCACCAACAAAAATTTTGCTCCCACCACTTCATATTAAGCTGGGCTTGATGAAAAATTTCATCAAATCAATGAATAAGGAGGGTTCAGCATTCCGATATCTCGAGAGTAAATTTCCTCATATATCTGATGCTAAACTAAATGCTGGGGTTTTTGATGGTCCTCAAATTCGAACTTTGATCAAGGATACTCAGTTCGAAAACGCAATGACTCCAACTGAGAAGAATGCCTGGCAGGCATTCAAATCAGTTGTCAATGATTTTCTTGGCAAGCGTAGAAGTCCAGAATACGAGTCCGTTGTCGAAAACTTGATGGAAGCTTTCAAAGCTCATGGGTCGCGCATGTCCATAAAAATGCACTTTTTGTGGTCCCACTTGGACTATTTTCCTGAAAATTGCGGGGATTATAGTGAGGAACAGGGTGAACGATTTCACCAAGATATCAAAATAATGGAAGAGAGGTACCAGGGAAACTGGGATATCAATATGCTGGCGGACTATTGCTGGTGTTTGAAGCGAGACGTGCCCGAAGAAAAACACAGACGGAAAGCCAAAAAAACTTCATTCCTTCCTCAATAAACTTTTTTCCATATTCATTGTATGAATAAAAGTATTTATTCACACAATGTTTTCATTTTTCACGAGTGTTCTTATAATATTACTCGTATCTACAGTGTTTAAGCTAAAAAAATCAATAAATTTGGGGATAAAATTGGACTTATAATAAATGGCCAATAGAGAAAAAACCTGACCTGATTGAGGAAAACCAATGTCATTTTCGAATTCAGCATGGTCGAATTATAATATGAGTTGAAAAAACCCTCACAGCAGACAAAACATTTCATATGCATACCAGTGTAATCAATGTTCATAACACTTGTTAATAGATTTAAGTACAAGATAAAAGAAAGTGTTTACTGTTTTTCACAAGCATCGTTTCACCCATACACCCTTTCAGGGTACGAATAGCTCGCAGCATCATTGCCAAGTCCACAGATAGAAGCAACATACTAAAATGGCTTCTGTAGTCCGTACGTGGCTCATCACCACTGGAAGCAACAATGCTGTTTTTTTATCATAATCCAATGAATATCGCGTTTGCGTTACAGACAGTCCTGTCTTTATAGGTTTGGGCTCATGATTTTTCAGGAGCAAGATGCACCAAGGTTTGGATTTCCTTCCTATATAGGTGGTAATCGATGTGATAAAGAAAGACGATAAATGAAGTTGAGAAACTTCAATAGAAGTGTTGTAGGGTTGTTTAAGGGTTGTTTAACCTCATTCACACATCTAAGGTCATGTAATAGAGTTCATCTAGAAACAGTGGACGGTCCCCCATCCAACTATACCCGATCCAACGTTGCTTGACTTTGCTGATCCAACGGGAAGCAGTGTTACGACGAGAGTGTAAGTGGAAGAGAACAAGTGTTTGGGCTCAGCCAGGCGCGTGCAGGCGTTAAGAGTAAGCTCTTTTTGTAGGTTTGGGGACCCGAGCATCGAGTTCTACTAACCCCAGAAGGAAGCTAGCAAGCCCCTAAAAAAGTAACAGCAGATGTCGACGGTGGAACAGCCGCCGATACCTTTTCGCAAGACGAGAAGAGAGAAATTCTGTACATATCTTCAACGAGTTCACACAACCACCTTTCATCCTCTCTTCCCCAAATATACAGGGTTACTTCCGATTCCGGAGGAGGAGCAGATTTATTTCTTATCTGAGCGTAAGAGAACTTAACAGAGTGGGTTAACATTGGGTTAACACAGTAAGAATTTATATATATATATATATATATATATATATATATATATATATATATATATATATATATATACCGGGTGTTTCAAAAGTCCCTCACTAATTTTGATTTTCAATTTTCTTTGCAGCTAATCGACCAACGACGTTCATCTTGTGGTAAACTCTTACTCAGTAGTTGAGAATTTTTTTGAGTCTACATTTGAAGTTTTGCTCCGTTTTCTTCTGCTACCATGCTGACTCTAGAGCAGAGGTGTAAAATCGCTGCATGGCAGGAGGTTTTTCAATCTGTGGTCGAAGTGCAGCGACGATTCCAGGCAGTCTACGGACAGCATTATGCACCGGATAGGAACACCATCGTCGCCACCCACCGGAAGTTTATGGAGACCGGATCCGTAAAGGACAAACCACGATCAGGAAGACCTCGAAGTGGGCGGAGTGAGGAGAATGTCGAAATTGTCCGTGAGGCGTTTACTCAGAGTTAAGGAAAGTCCATTCGGCGAGCTGCTGCGGAACTGAACATCAGCGCGACATCTATCCAACGGATTTTGCGGCGTGGTCTCAAGCTGTATCCGTACAAGATCCAGGTGGTTCAGAAGCTGGAACCTCAAGACTACGATTGCCGGGTGGAGATGTGTGAGACACTGCTGCATCACTACGAAAGAGACCCATCGATCCTGGAGCACATGTGGTTCAGCGACGAAGCTCTCTTCCACCTTTCTGGTCGCGTCAATCGGCACAACACCCGCATCTGGGGAACTCACAATCCTGCGGAGATCCGTGAACATGAAAGGGACACGCCGAAATTGGTCGTCTGGTGTGCCATCTCCTCAGCTGGGCTGATTGGTCCGTTCTTCTTCCGGGATCAAGATGGAAATTCCGTGAACGTCAACGGAGACAATTACCTTCGTATGCTTCAGGAGTTCTGCATCCCCCAACTGTCAGCTGTAGCTGACATGCAAGAAGTCATTTTCCAGCAAGACGGTGCCCCTGCTCATTACTCGCGTGAGGTTCGCTCATTTCTGAATAAGCAGTTCCCGGATCGGTGGATTGGTCGCCGTGGTCCCATCGAATGGGCTGCTCGCTCGCCTGATCTTACCCCATGCGACTTCTTTTTGTGGGGCTACATTAAGAGCAAAGTGTACGCCACCAAGCCGCGAGTCCTCCCCACACTAGAAGAACGGATCAGGAATGCGTGTGCTTCTGTTACTCCCGAAATGTTGTCCAATGTCGGCCAAGAATGCGTAAAACGGTGGCTCGCTTGTTTCGAAAAAGACGGTGCCCACGTTGAGGTGTACCAGTGACTTTCCAGTAGACTTATGAAGCCAAGTTTGATGCCACCAAAATTCTCATGAATCGTGGACTCAGCAACCAAATTGTCATTTGGTTCCTCTTGTAATTGCTATTTTAATAAAATTTTAAAAATAATGAGGGACTTTTGAAACACCCTGTATATATATATATATAGTTACCAATTTATGAATATATTTAATGGCCAGTTTGTAGCCATGTTTGATGCGTAAATCGGTACTACAAGGAATGATGATAATTACCGTTATTTGATAATGGTTAAAAATGATTGTTATTGACAAATGCTTTGGTCGAGGTCACCAGATCTTTCAGATCAAAGAATGTTACTATGATAATTAGGTTATTAATTAGGTTCATTGATAGAATTAGTTTTCTTCCTTTAATTACACAAAATAAATTGAATTATAAATGAAACAATATGCGGATTGTTTATATTGGGAATAATGTCTACACTTGAAATAATGCATTCAATATATAATGGTTTGACAACTGATAACGCGCGAGGTGATAAATAGTCTTTATATAAAGATAGGTGAATGACAGAACAAGCCCAAGTGGGGCTTGCACAAATGATGTTTACATGATGATGGTCTACGTGTCACTAACTGATATTCGACGAATTAGTGGTGAAAGATATACTTTCCAACAAGATGGAGCCCCTGCTGACAGAGCATGCTAAACTGTCACATTCCTTGAGAACGAAACACCATACCGGATTTTATCGAACCCAATATGTGGCCGGCTTGAAGCCCCGATCTTTCACCACTAGATTATGGTGTTTGGGAAGCCCTGAAGTCCAAAGTTTACATCCCTGATACCAATATAAAAGACATAGATGAACTAGCGAAAGAATTCTGCTCGGCTGGGAGAAGTTGTCTCAACGATATGTAAACAGGTGTATTGATCAGTGGCGTCCACGTTTGGAGGCCTGCGTTGAGCAGGAAGGGGGACACATCGAGCAACTACTTCTCAATTAAGACGAACAACATGCTAAGGTAAGCATCTATGAAGTTTGAGAGCTCTTGTCTCCTTACTTTTTTTAATATGACAGTTTACCTCTAAGGGTTCACGTTTCTTTTACCCACCCTGTATTACTTCTATCTTAAATAAAGCACTCGGATGCATAATTTTTATGATTCGAGAAAGTCCACTACTGTACTTTTGCTTTTCCACTACTTTTCACTACTTTTGCGCTTCCTGCAAAGATATAATAAAAACAAATTAGGCATCGACTTTTGAATCACCCTGTACGTAAAACTTAAAAAACTAACGTTGTTACAAACGGAAAATATCCACAGCTGATTAGATTTCTGAGGATTGTTAAACCCCAAATCATGTTAGTCTGTATTACAGGAAACTGTATTTTACTGTCTTTCTCCTTTTCGTTTCTTATCAAATAATGTTGATAAAAAGAGTTAAGAGGCAAAGAACTAAATAACACTAATTTAGACTTAAATTCCAAAACAAATAAGACCTGCATTTTTATATGAATCGCAGTAGTTCTCTCTCTCTCTATACAGTATATATACACAATATATATATATATATATATATATATATAGGCACTACACAACAACAGAATAAACCTTTAAAAGACGTGGGTGTTCATGCATGAAATTATATATATTATATTATATATATATATATATATATATATATGAAGAAATGAAAATAAGCAAAACATAATAATAATAATAATAATAATAATAATAATAAAGAGACTTGAACTTAAATATTGGAAGGAATTTAGAAGTTTGAAAACAAAGGTGGGAAACGAAAGTGTTTCATTCATTATGCAAATTTTAACTAAAGAACTTGCTACTTTTTTCCCCAATTGCCTCAAGTCTATAAAATTCATTAATGAAAGAGAATTGCATTTGGAATGTGCAGCGCAATTTGACCTTTAAATTTCAAAAGGATTCCAAGTTAGTTAAAACGCGTTCAGAGTCGAGTAACAAACTAAATTGCCAACATCTGCGGTTGAGTGGGTAACGCCGCTTCGTTATAACGAAGTCAAGGCGTTAAGGTGAGGAGTTGACTCTCGTTGATAATAAATAATAATCATTCAGTAGGATAAGACCCTGGCACAACGCTCAAGCCAACAAATGCGGCCCATTGCGCTAACTCTTGTATTATTATTACCAGTATCAACGGATTCGAACACCCCCCCCAACTCCCCCCCCCCTCTCCGACCTTAGTGTCTTCATTTCCCTTATAGGAAAATGGCGTTATCCACTGAGTTACGGACGCTGGAGACTCCTGATCTTGCTAATAATAATAATTCAGATGTTAGCGCCATGGATCGCATTCGTCTGGCCTGAGCACTGTACCATTTTTTGGCCCTCCTGACTAAGTAAATTATCAACAAACCGAACAACGAAATAATGAAAATGTCAAAAAAAGTCTCAAAGAATCGAATCTATTCTACCCAAAAATGGAGACAAATAGAGTTTGGATATCCCTACATGAAGTCTTCAAAACTTAAAAGGTTTTAAACCACTAAAGTAGAAAGTGAAACTACAGACTAAGAAAGAGACTTAAATTCTGCACAAAAAAGTTCACTTAACACAAATGTAAAACTTATTTTAACACAAGAGCCTAAAATTTCAAGCGATACCATAATCATTTCTAAAAGGAGACAAGATAAACACTGCTTGTACATTAGGTTCAATTTAAGGTGGTAGTAATATGTGTGTGTGTGTGTGTGTGTGTGTGTATGTGTGTAAGCAAATATAATGGTGTAAAAATAGCTCCTCACGCTGTAAAGAATGCGCAGACGACCATACGAATATACAGACATTCCAGCTATGAATTTGATAGGTCTTCCGCCCTTCATTTATTCTATAGAATCCTTGTCTCAAACAGAGGAATGAAAGTTAAGCATTACGATCAAACACAATCGTAACATATAAAAGTTAATCAATGCAGTAATTCTAATTATGCGATTGCAATTAATAACAATTACTACAATTAGTAATTGACGGAATGTTTTATAACTGTACGCGTTGAACCAGTGACACATAAGTTTATAAACCAAAAATACTTCCATTAATAAATGTAATTATATAAAGCAAAAATCTCATATAATTAATTTTGAAATTATATTTTATGATTTTTTTCTTTTCTCTAATTTTAGACTGAAATTTATCCTCTACTTAAGAAACCTTTACGAAAAAGTTCAGTGGAGGAAAAGATATATTACATGGTATGCATATTTTGGTTTCATTATCCCTTAACACATGGACTACATCTGAGTAACAACTGTTTTATATATATATATATATAGATAGATAGATAGATAGATAGATAGATAGAGAGAGAGAGAGAGAGAGAGAGAGAGAGAGAAGAGAGAGAGAGAGAGAGTTTACAAAAGTAGATAAACACCTTTGGTTTTTCCATAGTTTTTGTTTTGATAATTAATAATTGAAGTCAATAAATAATAACGGGTTTATTGAATGAATATATTTAGAATCGTACCGCTTTCCCCATCGCATTACGTACAGCTGACACACGTTCTGGCATTCCACTGATGAGTTTCGCCATTTATTTTTGAGGACAATGATCGTAGTGTCTATTTGTTTTGAGAGGGCCTACATTAATAACACGCTTAAAGTTCTTATAAACGGTACCTGTCACACTTATTAATTACGCGTGTTTGATCAAATGGTTGTTGTTAATTACATATAATATGGGTGTATTTCGTAGTGTATTAATAAATTCATACCACTCTGCTTTTACTTTATATCTTTCTAGAATCTAGATGTTAAAATCGTATGACACATGACAAAACAAGGCAAGTATCAAAGACATAATAAAGTTCGCGTTCTCATGAGGATGCGGGCGTATCATGCTATGATCAAAACTGTGTGAATTGTAAATAAAGAGATGCGGTGTATATACAGGGTGTTCGGAAAGTCACTGTGCACTTATATTTATTTAATAGCATACAATAGTGTAACATTGCGTATATGATAGAGGTTATGGATGGGACCATCAGAACTTATAAAAGGTGTTGAAAGTGATGTCCTTTAACAGCAATACAGGCCTGGACCCGTCTTATTTTATTTTGAAACACCTTTGTCAGTTCTTCTTTTGAAATGGACCTTATGTACGCAGTTATTGCAGTTTTCAGGTCATCAAGCGTGAGTGGACGATCTCGATTATATAAGTGCACAGTGAGTGACTTTCCGAACACCCTGTATATACAGTATATATAGATATGTTACAATGTGTGTAAAGCCGGACATTTCACGTCATGCCTGAAAGTTTCAGTCAATCTGTGAAACTAGTCATTTCCTGCACGTAATTACGCATTACTAACCTAACATAACCTTACACAAACCTAACTTAACCTGACCTAACCTGGTTGGTTATGTGAATATATGAATCCTTTTTTGAGAGGCATGAAGACAGGAAGTACAGTAATGAGGTTTCAGAGAGATATAAGCATAGAAATAGGTTCAAAGTGTGAAGATATAAACAAGTCTGTCAACGCTACTTTTGATATGTTGAGTCACTTACCTTTCCTCTCTACTTGGTCTTATTAGCGAGGTATATATATATATATATATATATATATTGTACGTGTGGGGACCTTAAGACTGATCAATAGTCCAGCTTTTGTGTAACTCTCTTTATTAAAGAAATAATTATTTTCTTATCCCTTTTTTTAAAGTTTTTACTGTTTGTCCAATCATCCTTTTCGCTTTGTTTAATTGCTAGTTTAATTTGTCTCAAATTTCACATCGCCAGTCATTAAAATTCCTTCAAATTTCTCTGAATTTTCTGTTTATTTAGGTCACGTAATCCGTAGATTCTAGTGTCCCTTTTTTGCTGTCTCTCAAGGGCTGAAAATTTTCAGTGTTAAATTTCATAGTGTTGTCATCTGACTATTGCATATGTTGTTTGTGTCCGATTCTAAAAATTCTATATCATCGGAGTTTTTAATATTTTTGTTAATTTCTGTACTATAAGCAAACGATGTGTTACTGTACTAGCATTAGTTGCTTCATTATCTACATCAGTGAACATGATTATGAATAATAGTAGAACAATTACTGTTTCCTGTGGTTCTCTGCTGTACATACTTCCGAATATGCTGATGATACATCTTGGACTTTTACAACTTGCTGACGCTCTTTAAGCAAGTTATATATTCAGTTTTCTACTTTGTCTGTTCTTTCCATAATTTTAATTTTGTGTTATTATTTACACTTGTTGAATGTCTTGTCAAAGTGTATATATATATATATATACACAGTGGCGGCTCGTGACTTAAAACAGTTGAAAATTTTTGATATACACTGTATATATATATATATATATATATATATATATATATATATGACTAGTATGTTTCATGGACTGCTCTCGATTTTCCTACAAAATTGCAAACAAGGGCAGTCGATGACCCTCATTTTGTTTCTGCAATCGTTTTTTTTGAGAAACCTAACCTAACCTAACCTGACCTAGAAAAATGTATACTAGAAAAATGTACTTTTGACTAAAAAAGTACATAACTTAACATGTTATTACATTATCACTTGTATAATTTAGGTCTCGGGGGTACGGGGGCGGAGCCCCGTACCCCCGAGACCTAAATTATACAAATGATAATGTAATAACATGTTAAGTTATGCACTTTTTTAGTAAAAAATACATTTTTCTAGGTTAGGTTAGGTTAGGTTTCTCAAAAAAAACGATTGCAGAAACAAAATCAGGGTTATCGACTGCCCTTGTTTGCAACTTTGTAGGAAAATCGAGAGCAGTCCATGAAACATACTAGGTCCATATATACTGTATGTATATATATATATATATATATATATATATATATATATATATATATATATATATATATATATGAATAGAAACGACATAAGTATTAAGGAACGTTTCTGCACACGAGGAGGAGAGATAACGAAATAATGAAAAATGAGGCGACCGGCAATTGGAAGGCCCTGGGTTCGTTTCCCAGGCGGTTCGCCTCATTTTTTCATTATTTCGTTATCTCTCCTCCTCGTGTGCAGAAACGTTCCTTAATACTTATGTCGTTTCTATTCATTTATACTGCGCGGTCATTGCAGTTATTTGCATATATATTATATATATATACAGGGCGTCCCAAAAAAATGCGTATACACACTTTAAATAATTATAAAGGCAGTGTTTATTAAAATACACTTCATTTTCAAAATGTAATAGAATCTACAGACATTATTTAATTGTTTTGTCAACGCCTGTTTTCAAACTGACGTCCGTTCTGGTCCAGGCACTGCTGATAACGCGAAGCAATGGAATCGCAAACATCACGAAACATTTCGTTTGGTATTTGTGTGCATTCTCGTTCAATGGCTGCTCTCAATTCAGCGACTGTTGCAGGTTTTATAGCGTAGACTTTGTCTTTTAAGTATCCCCATAAAAAAAAGTCTAGTGGTGTGAGGTCTGGTGAACGCGGAGGGTATTCTACGAAACGCCTTCGTCCAATCCACATCCACATCGTGCCAAGTACCACTCGCAATACTCCACTCTTCGGTCCGGATCATCTTCATTAATAGCATGGACTAATCTTGGAATGTAACTTTTCCATTGACAGCGCTTCAAAATGCGTTGGACAGACGATTCTGAAATTCCTACCTCACGACTCGCTTGTTGCACAGATTTTCTTGGACTTTGGTGATACGTTTCCAGTACTCTTTCTTGCTTTGTGGGGCTTGTCGATGTCCGTGGTCTTCCGGAACGCTTCTTGTGGACATTCTGAACAGTTCCATCGGCTTCAAACTTATCTCTAATTCGAGTGATGGTAAGTCGCGTTGGTGGATCTGTTTGAAACTCCCTCCTAAACTGTCTTTGCACTTCAACTGCGTTTTCACACTTCCAGTAGCATTTTAGAATGAATTTCCTTTGTTCAAAGCTTAGTCTGACTGCCATTATTAATTCTAATGGGTTTAACTTGGAAAGAAAGAAACATCAATTGAGCTATCAGCTGTTAAAGTGTGTATACATTTTTTTGGGACGCCCTGTATATATATATATATATATATATATATATATATATTATAATATATATATATATAAACAACTGATAAATTATAAAATAGAACTAATTCATCGTGAATTATAGTAAATGTTCTGCACAACTAACGGTAAATAGATAGATATAGTACTTACTTATTTATGAAAAATGAAATTCATGCGACGCTCTTTCTTACTGAAGAACTTGTCAATCACCTTTGACCTTCCGGGTTGAAAAATCCCCAAAATCTTTCAGTAGGCACGCCATTGATTACATAACGAAATACTATTACCAACTGTGAATGTTCAGAAATGTCTGTAGTTTCATCTGCCATTAAAGCGATTATCTTTTCACGGCAAACTTCCGACATACAATCTAGCAGTTCATTCTGGATGGTTTTAGAAGTTCCCTTGAAAACATGATTCGATTCTATGTGTTCTTTTACCGCACTATCTAAACTACTAACAAAATCAACGAGTCCCAAGAAAATACCCGGATTTTCAGATGTTTCACTCTCATCATGTCCTCTTAAGGCAAGTTCAAAGGCACTGCAAAACTTAATGCAGTCAATTACCTTTGATAATTAATATATATTCGTTCTTTTCTACTTCTTGATTGTGTTTTTTGATGGCGTCATGGTAGGCCCGACTTAACTGTGTTGCAATATTCACACTACCAAGAACACTAAGATCCAACACATTGTTTATATGTTTCTTGTTTTCATTATGCTTTCTAATCAGTGTTTTAAGATGGCCAAGATCTTTCACTCCCGTGTTACTGAATGAATCACTGTTACCAAAAAGAAGGCATGGAAAGCAGAAAAGAGCATCCCGAACATCACAACCACAAATCCAACTATAATAATCATCATAAATCTTTCTGTGAAATTGTCTTAAATATTCTCGATTGTTGCTTCCCTTGGCTTTCTGACTTAAATTTAAATCGGGAGTTGGCCTACCTAACTGTTTTATTTGAGCTTTTTTATTTAATGTTCTAAATGAAAAAGGTACTTTTAATAAATTGTCCACTGAATTCATATTTGTATAAAAATTAATAATTTATATACAACACTTGAGTAACAAAAACATACACACGCATAAAAAGTTTAAAAATCAAACGCAATCGATCGAACGACCATCACATTGACAAGTGCTGCAGCGACTGGTAGCACATTCACGCTTTATCCGAAGCTGGACCGAAAGACACGTCTGCGCCAGTGCGCATGCGCTTTGTCTGATTTCACTCGATTTGGGTGCTATACTGATGACAGCACATAAGTATGAAACTAGAAATACAAAGAATGCACAGTTTTCGTTTTTTCGTAAATCGGAAAACAATTTAAATCAAATTGGAAATTACAGAAGATATTATAAGTAATTTTATTGATTTATTATTTAGCTATTTACATATTTTAAAAACTGATGTGCTGTAGCACGTAAGCACATAATGAACGGCCGCCACTGTATATATATATATATATATATATATATATATATTATATATATATATAATATATATTACATAATAATTGGCATTGTTTAAGAGTATATCAATAATATTGTTATGATGGTTTGTTATTTGTAAGGCACATTGTTCTTAATCGGAATCAGTGTTGGTTCTTACTGAATCTTTCTTGTCTCTCAAAAAGTGCTAGATTTTTGGTTTTTAACTATTTTATTCTTTCCAATATTTGGTTTGCATAGAGTAGATGCACGATATCACAAAGATTTCATGCTAAATTATTTCAGTAATCATCCATACACGTCTACTGCAGGAATTTGTGACAGTGCTCTGGATGATTTGATCAAGGAAATGTTGTCAGATCGCGTATGAATTTGGAACAGTGTCGAACATCTTATACAATGGGTTAGTGGGAACACAGACATCAAGGCGTAATCTTATGTGCTCTCTAAGTGAACATTTCCATCCCAACCTTCTTGTTTTTTCCTTCTGCCGGAGTGACATCAATCCTCTTGTTCCGAAGAAAAGCATTAGATCAGCTTGTCATCGTGAATGATGCAAATGATGACTACAACGCAAGGGCTATCTCGGTTTTGGCTTAAAGGATCAAAACAGAATGTCAACGATCAGATCCTCACACGTATGTAACCCACATATCAGCTGACCATGCTACTGGTAACGGCAGTGAATCACTTTTACTATTTCTTGCAGCAATATCACCTAAGCTCGATTCAACAGTGATAGCAATGATAGACCATACTGGTACGAGTGTTGTCTCTGGCAAAAAACTTCGTCGTTTTAGGATTTCTGCTGCAGCTTCAGTGAAAATAATTCCTAGATGATAAGCACCATTTCCGTCAAAATGAACAAAAGTCTACCCATGGTTTAACGATGGTTGTCACACAAGCTGGAAAGCCAAAGCCACAGCAAATGAATGGCTGTGAAACTTCTATACAATCAGACGCCTGAAGTGGGAGGAAACAAAAGACAACCGCTTGATATTGAGTGAAGTGAATGTTCAGTGTTATCATGGTAGCAAAAAGAATGAGATGAGTGAACAATATGGACGCTCAAGTCGTTCCTACACTTGCCTATCTAGCCAGCCATACAAGCGTCATTAAATAGTTAGCTGCAGCAGATGAGGTTTTCAATTTCGTCAGCTGTGATTGCACAACCGGCTGCAGAACAACACTCTGCTTCTGCACCAAGTTCACTCTAACCTGCACGAATTTCTCAAATGCAAGGGCCAAGAAGGTTGTCAAAACCCAATGAAGGAAATAACACAGAAGGATAATGGTAACAGTGAATATGTCCTGTAAAAGTGCTACAATAGGAACAAAAGTGATGCATATAACTCACAAATGCAACCATACTTGAAGATTCCACGCAATTTATATATAACATTGCTGTGTTTTTAATATATAAATAAAATTGCTGTGAACTTCCAACCTGTGGATCTTATTTTCATATTCCTTTTATATTTGTTTCATTGAATTCATTGATCTAAAACCTGTTAGTAGACATCAGAACCATCATACTTGAAATAGAAGCCGAGTAATAGCCACACAATGGTTTCTGGACGGCCATCTTGGATATTCTCGTTTCTACAAAATATTCAACTTCTCACGCTTGGCACTCTTCAGATTCAACACGACGGAAATGATGTAGAATCAATTAAAAACACACACACACACACACACACACACACATATATATATATATATATATATACACACCTCGTTAACCTCGTTCCTGTTCTGTGCGTTGGTCTCTCTTCACACGAAGGTCAAACTGGTGGCCCCGCCTCTAGGTCTGGCTTGATGGAGGAGCGAGTTGCTTTCTTGCGCTCTCCACCGTACATAGCCAGGTACACCCGGCTCATCTGGTACCGTCCTGAGCCAGGCATCTAGTCTTCTCTTGAAGACTTCAACTTTGACCCTTGTCATATATATATATATATATATATATACTCCAAAATAAGGTATAATTGAGCCTCGCTTGGACTATGATTTGTATTTATAATTTCCAGATGTTAAATGCATGAGTCGGGATGATATAAATATATTATGTGCCAGTTTCTGGCTCTCTTGACACATTATTATTCATATTTCTTCTCAAGTGTGAAACATAAAAGAAGTTACATTTTTTTTGTAACGACATTGCGACAGAAGTAAATTAATTTCCACGGAAGGATAAATAATCAATATAGAGGAGAATAACAGAGAAATGGTCGCTACGAAAAGAAAGAAGATTAGAAGAAAAACAGCAGTTACAGAGGAGTCAAAAGAAGGAGAAACAAAAAGACCATATAAAAGAAACGAACAAGGAAATAACAGAAACTCAATAAAAAGAGGAATACGGGTAAGAAACTAATATTACTGAAGCAAAAGTAATGATAAGAAAGCAAATTTCTACGAAATGTATAAGTGAGATCGTGTGTAGACAATTTGCAAAGGGGAATTGTTGATACAGAGACGAACAACGTATGTCCATGCATCAAACTTCGTGCATTTTTTTTATTTATAAATATGGACGTTATAAAATTTAAGTAAAATGCAAAATCCATCATTTCACCATTTCCAAAAGTTAAGAAAATTCTGTAAGTTGTAATATAATGCTTCTGTCAACACCCATGAATGTGAATCCCAGCTGAGATTAAAAAAAAATATATATATATATATATATATATAAGCAAACAACCACAAGGAAAAGGAAACACAAAGTCCGAGCGCTTTCGTGATATATTCACATTATCAAGGAAGAACAGAAAATAGACGGAGATTACAAAGTATTTGAGTTAAATAGACAAGCAAAAAATTCACAATTGGCACCTCAAATTAAAGGCCTTAAAGCCCTCTAAAGATTTTTTTCCCAAATTGATAACATAATCTGTAGGCAGCTAAATAACTGAATAAAAAATATATACTGTATAGATGAAATTAGACAAAAAGAAAACCAATACAGAGAACAAAAATTATTATAATGGTTATTAACATTTAATTAAAACAGGCAATTAATAGGCAAGAATTTAATGAAAAACAAATAGATGACGTAGATAACAAATAGAAAACATAATCTGTAGGCTGATTAATTACTATACAGATGAAATTAGTAATTAATCAGCCTACAGATTATGTTTTCTATTTGTTATCTACGTCATCTATTTGTTTTTCATTAAATTCTTGCCTATTAATTGCCTGTTTTAATTAAATGTTAATAACCATTATAATAATTTTTGTTCTCTGTATGGTTTTCTTTTTGTCTAATTTCATCTATACAGTATATATTTTTTATTCAGTTATTTAGCTGCCTACAGATTATGTTATCAATTTGGGGAAAAAAATCTTTAGAGGGCTTTAAGGCCTTTAATTTGAGGTGCCAATTGTGAATTTTTTGCTTGTCTATTTAACTCAAATACTTTGTAATCTCCGTCTATTTTCTGTTCTTCCTTGATAATGTGAATATATCACGAAAGCGCTCGGACTTTGTGTTTCCTTTTCCTTGTGGTTGTTTGCTTATTAATAAGGTCACGTGTTATTTTGTGATTCTAGTGCATATATATATAATATATACACATTTCAACTGCAAAGAACACGCAGTATAAATAACGTAAAGAACGACGCTTGTATAGGAGAACATTCCGCGCAAGATGAGAAGAGAGAACGAACAAATGAAAAAATGAGGTAACCACCCGGGAATCGAACCCGGGATCTTCCGATTGCCGTCAGATATGATAACCATTACACCATTACATTACCATTACATTTGTTCGTTCTCTCTTCTCATCTTGCGCGGAATGTTCTCCAATACAAGCGTCGTTCTTGACGTTATTTATACTGCGTGTTCTTTACAGTTGAAATGTATATATAGATACGGCATGCGGGAGGTGCCCCCTTGGGGCATTGGTTTCTGCGCGTATGTAGAAGAATTACGGTATTTGTTCGAGTGAGGCCCGTGGTGTAATGGTTATCATATCTGACCGGCAATCGGAAGATCCGGGTTCGATTCCCGGGTGGTTACCTCATTTTTTCATTTGTTCGTTCTCTCTCTCATCTTGCGCGGAATGTTCTCCTATACAAGCGTCGTTCTTTACGATATATATATATATATATATATATATATATATATATATACAGGGTGTCCCGTAAGTCTGGACCCATAGGGATTTATAATATATTTTTTTATTATGTTGCAGGTAAACCATGTCACTGACTAAAGAGGAGAGAGTTCAAGTTATTTTGCTGGTCGGGACCCGCAGTCACCGGGAAGTGGCCGAAGAATTCAACAATATGCATCCAGACCGCGCACCAATTACACACAGATGTGTTGGCAAGTTGATAGCCAAATTTAAGGAAACTGGATCCGTAGCTGACAAGCCTCGCAGAGGACCTTCAAGGACTGTTACGGAAGACGAAACCAGTACCAATGTGTTGGCTAGCTTCGCTGTCAGTCCCAAGAAGTCACTTCGACGCATGTCCAGCGAAACTGGGACTATTTTGTAATTTTATTAATTTTGCCCAATGGGTCCAGACTTACGGGACACCCTGTACGTATATTATATATATATATATATATATATATTAATAATAGAGGCAGAGGCGAATTAAGACACCTCGGGGCCCCGGGCAATGAAGAATATGGGGGCCCTTTTCTGTAACTTTTTATTAACACTACATGTACATGTACAGTACATAGTACATTTACACAAATTATATGTACGGTGCTCAGGCTAATGAGAAACAAACTTAAAAGAACCTTAACAGTGTATTTTGCCGTTTGGCAAAACCAAACAGTATTAAACAAACTTTACTTTAGGGCCTATCAAACATAAAATAAAACAGGGAATTTGTCAGTTTGTGTACTCTGTCATATTTAATCAAAGAAGTTTGCGAAATCTCGAATTATATCATCGAAACTCAGTTGATTGGGGAGCCCCTCAAGCATGGGAGTCTAAGGCTTCAGCCTCAATAGCCTCAGTGATAATCCGCCACTGTATACAGGGGTTAGAGAAAATAATGGAAACACTCGCATTTTCGGTACTGTATTTTCTGGTATAATTAATGGCGTTGTATAATTTACTAAATTCTTATGTAAATGCGTATAGTATCGAGAACATCTTCTATTTTAATATGCTGATATTGATATTTCCTGTTCTTTAGAATAAATAAAAATATGGCTGTTGGAAAAGATGGCGCTGACTGTGAAAGAGGCCTGATAGTAGGAACCAGTTTGGTTGACATCTCAGTATTAAAAGTCGCATAACTGCCCCCTGTATCTCGACGAATAGTCATCAAGGTTATGAATACGTGGAAGAAAATGAAAAAAGTACATCAAATAAGGAATATAGTGGGCGTAAAGCAACCCTGACACAATGTGAGAGAAGAACCTTATTACGAACCGTAAAGCATGAACCAAAGACTGTCGCTTCAGACTTCGTTCATAACTAAACAAGAGTACGCAAAGAGCAGTATCAGTCAAAATAATGTTATAAGCATTGTATTAAAGCCCCTCATAACACCAACCAGCGCAAAAACTCGAATTAAGTTGGAGTTGGAGAGAATAATGGGAACGTTATTATGCTTGTGTGGTGTAGTTTTTCCCCATTTCTTTCCATGTATTCACAACGTTGGAGACTGTTCCTCAAGATACAGGGGCAATTACGCCACTTTAAATACTGAGACACCAACCAAATGGGTTCCTATTGTTATGCCTCTTTCACAGTCAGTGCCATCTTTTCCAACCGCCATATTTTTATTTATTCTAAAGAACAGGAAATACCAATATCAGCATATTAAAATAGAAGATGTTCTCGATATTATATGCATTTACATATGAATTTAGTAGAATTATATGACGTCATTAATTATACCAGAAAATACAGCACCGAAAATGTGAGTGTTTCCATTATTTTGTTCAACCCTTATATATATATATATATATATATGTTAAACACAGACCGTGCATGGAACAAGGAACTCTTCTGGGAAAATTAAATCCACTATAGTCCGAATAAGTAATGGTAAATGACAAATACCATAGTTTTTTTCCTTTTTCATGATTTTAGCCCGACGTGGGCAACGGGTCTCTCGCAAAGAGATCCCATAAATATAGCTTCCCTCACCAGCTATCTGCAAAGCAGACAGGATCCAGCTTTGGGACGTGGATCTAGGGTTTAAAGCAAGCCTAGATCCCTACACTCAGAACCTCTATATAAGTAAAAGACTCGTTGCATTCACGTCGTGTTGAATAAATCAAAGAAAAAGGGGGTAACTATTGTATTTTTAGCCAAAAAAAAACAAAACTTAAACCTCAACCGGGACATTGAGCGTCCACTTTTCAAGGCACGAAACACGTCCGTTTAGTATACACAAACTCAGAATGGTTCCCTGAGAACATTATATGTTAAACACAGACCGTGCATGGAACAAGGAACTCTTCTGGGAAAATTAAATCCACTATAGTCCGAATAAGTAATGGTAAATGACAAATACCATAGTTTTTTTCCTTTTTCATGATTTTAGCCCGACGTGGGCAACGGGTCTCTCGCAAAGAGATCCCATAAATATAGCTTCCCTCACCAGCTATCTGCAAAGCAGACAGGATCCAGCTTTGGGACGTGGATCTAGGGTTTAAAGCAAGCCTAGATCCCTACACTCAGAACCTCTATATAAGTAAAAGACTCGTTGCATTCACGTCGTGTTGAATAAATCAAAGAAAAAGGGGGTAACTATTGTATTTTTAGCCAAAAAAAACAAAACTTAAACCTCAACCGGGACATTGAGCGTCCACTTTTCAAGGGATCTAGGCTTGCTTTAAACCCTAGATCCACGTCCCAAAGCTGGATCCTGTCTGCTTTGCAGATAGCTGGTGAGGGAAGCTATATTTATGGGATCTCTTTGCGAGAGACCCGTTGCCCACGTCGGGCTAAAATCATGAAAAAGGAAAAAAACTATGGTATTTGTCATTTACCATTACTTATTCGGACTATAGTGGATTTAATTTTCCCAGAAGAGTTCCTTGTTCCATGCACGGTCTGTGTTTAACATATAATGTTCTCAGGGAACCATTCTGAGTTTGTGTATATATATATATATACACTACCGGTCAAAAGTTTAAGTACACCCTGAAATATTCATAAATTTCAAATTTTGTTTAAAGTTTTTCATTTATTAACTAAGTTATCATGATACAAATTCATAAGTACAAACATGGGAACTTAAATAGCAACAAATCAGGACAATTTACCAAAAGCAAAGTCTAAATTTTAGATTCATCAAAATAGCCAGAGGCTATTACAGCAGAACAAATTCGAGGCATGCGCTCAACAAGAGAAAGAAGATAGTCTGGTGAAAGCTACTGCCAGCACTCTTGTAAGAGTTCCAAGAGCTTCCGAACACTGGATGGCTGCTTGGCTTTTACTCGTCGATCCAGTTCATCCCACACTAGCTCGGTGGTGTTCAGATTCGGGGACTGTGCTGACCATTCCATAACTGTGAGCTGACGTTGCCGTTCTTTGTGCTTCAGGTAATTTTGACACAGCTTGGAAGTGTGTTTAGGATCGTTGTCTTGCTGTATTATGAACTGTTGGCCAACTAGTCGCAGTCCAGATGGGATGGCATGGCGCTGTAGAATGCTGTGATAGCCACGTTGGTTCAGTATTCCAGTGACTTTGTGGAGATCTCCAACTTGCTCTCCTGCAAAACATCTCCAGACTATCACACTTTCTCCACCGAGCTTCACTGTTGGCACAACACACTGCTGTGTCATTCTTTCACCTGCTCTGCGCCGCACAAATACGCTGCGTTTGGATCAAAAAACTTCGAACTTTGATTCGTCAGTCCAAAGGACAAATTTCCACTGCTTAACAGTCCATTTTTGGTGTTTTTTAGCCAAGACTAGCCTTTTCTTTTTGTTCTGTAGTCTCAGCATTGGTTTCTTTGCTGCAGTTCGTCCTTTTAATCCTGCCTCTCTTAGTCTTCTCTGAACACTTGATGTTAAAACTGTTGTACTTCTGGAGTTGTTCAGCTGGGCTTTGATTTCAGGTACTGTGAGGCGTCTTTTGCGCAGACTGGTGACTCGGATATACTTGTCCTCTGAGTCTGTTGTGGTTCTTGGTCGCCCTGACCTTTTTCTGTCCTTATTTTGACCAGTTTCTTCGTACCGTTTAATGGCACAAGCAACCGCATTCACAGAAACTCTTAATTTTTTTGCAATTTGCCTCAGTGATTGGCTCTCATTTCTCAAAGTTACAATCGACTGTCTTTTTTCTGTTGTTAACTGAGCTTTGGCACCCATTTTTGCTTTTTGAAACACAGAAATATAACTTAAACTACATAGTTAGCTCCTCTGCAAGGATTTTATATGTAAAGACCTGCAGCGCATGTTAATAACTGATCACATGTATTAACATACTCCTGAAGAAACACTACCGCAGTAAAGACTTTTAAACTGTTTTTGGACCTTTGTGCAGAGCTAATGGCATTAATTTTAGGTTGCATGCTAGACGTCAATTAACACATTTTGAAGGCTATTTTGAAGAAGCTTCTGTATTACAACACACTGCATAGGGCAGATGCACTGAAGCATACAATATGAAAGCTAGGTAAGCAAATTCGTCGCTAGTACCTGTCAAGTTTACATTTGAAGTTTATGCCATGAACTAAGCAGCAAAACATTGGAAATTAGTAGGTGTACTGAAACTTTTGACTGGTAGTATATATATATATATATATATATATATATTATATATATAATATATATATATATATATATCGGTGGTGCAGTGGTTAGCATCGCTGACTACAAATCTATGGTTCCGTGTTCGATACCCGATGACGGCAGTCGGTGCGCAGCAAACCCTGTTCGTTCTTCCATACAATAAAATTGGTTGGTAGATAAATGGGTATCCTGGGTAGCCTAGTGGTTAAGACGCTGGGCTGCTGATCGGGAGGTCGTGAGATCGAGTCTGGGCAAGGACTTTGTAAATTCTGACCAGCTGTGGTGGGTCGTGGCTCGGATTCCACGTTAAGCTGTAGGTCTAAGGTGGAGCAATAAGCTTGACCTTCGTCAGAATGAACAATTCGGACAAGCAAAACCAAGGTGTGTGTGTGCAGTATATATATATATATATATATATATACACACACTATATATAAATAAAACATTTAACAAAAATCTTAATTCGAAAAAATACATTTTTTCTCGATATTTCGGACGTCATAAAACCCACAAAAATCATTCAACATATATACAACAAGAGAAACCACAAATGGGATGTTCCGCACCCCGAGCCTGTTAAGTACAAAACGAAATTATATAAGCAATCAGAGAGGTAGCTGTCAAAACGGGTAAATAGAAATTTTTGGGATGTCACAAAGGAACGAAACATGCGATACCGAAGGACCATGAATCTAAAATTAGTAAACAACAACAAAAAAGGGCAAAATTAACAAAAAAAGCTAAAAACAATTCCAAGAAACGTTCGTAGTTTAAAACCAAGACGCTCTCTGAATTATGCCTCGAGAGGATTTTGTAAGAAAAAAATAACTGTCTTCGCATGCTCATCACTGTAACACACCTTTAAGGTTGGCAGAAAAAACTGTAAAAAGCTGTATTGATTTAAAAGAAAACAGATCAACAGCGTATTACGACGTGACAGTACAGAAAGACGAAAACGAAGCGGTTGTGTATTGTATAAACATACATGAAAAACACATTGTACAAATGATAGGAAATTATATATATATATATATATATATATAATATATTAATATAATATAAAAGACGACGCTTATGTAGAAGAACGTTCATTTGTTCGTTCTCCCTCCTCATCTTGTGCGGAACGTTCTTCTACACAAGCGTCGTTCTTTACATTAATTATACTGTGTGTTGTTTGCAGTTAAAATGTATATATATATATATATAAAGAGAGAGAGAGAGAGAGAACTTGTCATCATTATTGCAGACTATTGCCATAATCAGATTTCTGGTCATGTAGTAAGTTAATTATACCAGCCAAGGATAATCCCTCGAGACCGAGTGATCAACATTCATTTGTTTTTGACGCTCTTATTGTTTAATTGCGTTTAGCTTTGCGTTCTTGCGTTTAAATGCTTCCAATTTAGTGAATTTATTACGACATAGATTATATTTTTTAAATTTAGGTTTTAATGAAGGGAAGTTATATAACACCAATTATAATCAATATTATATCACACACACACAGGGTATTCATAAATTATTTTTCCAAATTCAACTGAAATTGAAATGGATTTCTAAGATAATTTAATGACACCTGTATATATATATATATATATATATATATATATATAATATATATATATGTTAAGAACTGAATATTTAGCTCATGACGCAGTTCCTTCAATAGAATTTTAAACAGTTTCAAGCCTAGGCTACCTAGCATGTTAATTAAGTTTTCCAGTTTCTTTTACGAGAGATCTTGTCTTGTTACTTTGCATTACAAAGTTAATTACATTTTCACATTATTAAAATGTAACAAAACGCCATTTGATGCGGAGTACATGAATAAAAAGTTAGATATAATTAGGTTACGTTTGGTTATGATTAGTAGAGTAATGCTAAGTTAAGTTAGGTCTGTGTCGGGAAGGATGGTACCCGATTTGGTTACAATAAATTGAGTTTAATGTAGTTAGGTTGGGTTAGATTATAATTTGTTATTTGATGTTTTGAACAAATGTTTAGAATCAACCTCTTCATTCGTAGGATTTGATGAAGGGGAAGTTGCACTGTATCATTATCCTACGCTCGTAATTAACCTACCACACAATGTACATCGGAAATTCGGCTGATAAATTTGTCGATTACGCAGTTCCTTCTACAGGACACAAAACAGTTGTTGAACTAGTACGCTAAGACAGTTTTCAATTTTCGTTTACAAGAAGCCTTATTCTCTTGCTTTGCATGGCAAAAGTGACTTATTATGAGTTCTGTTTAACTACAGTGCCCTGCTAAAATAAAATTACCACTTCAGAAGTGATCTTTGGCTTATTTACCGCAAGACTAGGCAGGTAATAATGAAAAGGTACATCTACTGGTATTATTTAATAGTTAGTAGGCCCACTACATGATTTACAAAAGCGTTGACACAGTTTGGCTAACCCATAGTTCTTTAAGCTTTTCTTCTAATGCACCGACATTAGCTGGTTTAGGTTTAATCTTACGCAGCTCCCTGTTAAGATGTTCTCCATACATGTTCAATCGCATTCATATCTGGATTATGGGGAACTCATGATAGGAGATGAAGTCCATTCTGCCTCTTTCAATTATTTTTATGGAGGAAGGAGGAGGGGTCAAGGGCGAACGCCCGCTACCCCGCTCTCCCCTGAATAGAGATTCTACCCGGTCAAGTCGAGCTGTGTGGGTTGAGCCACCGCACACACGAGAACCGTACTCCATACAGAGACGGACAAGACCCCTGTACAGAGATAGCAACTGAGTGGGGGTGAAGAAATTGTGAATTTTGAGGTGTGACATGTGAAACCGTCTTTTTGAAACATGATGTCCTCCGTGTGAAGTATTTATTCCCTTCCAAAACAAAGGCAGGAGGTTCTTATCTAAGATGGATATGTAGTCTTGTGAATTAAGACGTCCCTCTACGAATACAAGGTCAGTTTTTCCAGAGTATCTTATGCTTGCCCACACCACAACAGCACAACCATCGAATTTCACAGGGGGCTGCACTAATTTGGGATTGAACACATCTCCACAGGCTCTCCATACTCAGATCTGCCTTTCTGAAGCAAACTGCTGGAATCTTAATTCATCCGAGAAAACAAGAGAGTGCGAAAACTGATCAGACTTGTCTTTCATCTGCATGGGCCACTCATATCGTTTCCTTTTATTAGTCTCAGCGAGCAAATGCTTCCGTCTAGCTACACATTCTCTGTACCCAGCGTTGGGTTGTTCTTTGGCTTATATCGATTATCGGTAGCCTGTGCCACTTCGAGGAAGCTCTCACGTCCTCACGTGGATTTTTTCTGACCTCTCTGACGACTCTTCTTTGAGTGTGTCCTGGGACAGATGAAGGCCTCCTGGACGTTTGAGACCACAAACAACATTGTCTTCATTAAACCTGATGATAATATTGTGCATAGCATTTTTTGAAGTGGATAAGTCTTTAGTTAGTGTCCGTTCACTCTGACCACATTCATGGTGGGTAGCGTACGATTCAGCGCCGCCACTTCAGCGCCGATGTTTCAGCGCCGCCATTTCAGCGCCAGGCCACTTCAGCGACGGGCCCTTTCAGCGCCCGCCACAATAGTTTCAAGACAACTCAATAAAATGTGCAGGCTAAGGATCGATATATCTAATGAAAATAATTAATTCAATTTTTTTATTTTATGTGCAGGTACTAATTTTTTTTTATAATGGAAGGAAAATAAAGGTTCACAAATTCTGAAATAAAAAAAGGAAAAATGATATAAGTGTTGGGAGCAAAATATTCTGAAATTACATCATTAGTTATATGAATAAATATTCTTAACCTAACCTAACCTAACCTAACTTGAAGCCGGCTAACTACGGCTAACGCCTGCGGCAGGCTGTTTTTAACCTAACCTAACCTAACCAAACCTAATAACTAATCCAACATAATTTTTTTTATAATGGAAGGAAAATAAAGTACCATAACCAAAACCAAACCAACATTATACAAAGTTAATAACAACAAGTAATGTTAATAAAACAAGTAAAGTCAAAATTAGTATAGTCAATAAAAACAACAGAGAAAATGAACGGCGCTGAAAGGACCCGTCGCTGAATAGTCTGTCGCTGAAGTGGCCTGGCGCTGAAATGGCGGCGCTGAAACGTCGGCGCTGAAGTGGCGGCGCTGAAGTGACCCATCCCCATTCATGGTGCCCCATCACACGTCTACTTGTAAATGGAGATACAATATGTCAGATGATCCATGATATCATGGTATAATTGTATCTGAAAACAAAGGAAAAATGTATTAGATGTCATACAACAACATATACATCCAGTCAGGGTTGGAATAGACCCGGGTTTCTTTGAAAAAGCCCACTGTGCTCGTGGACATTGATTTTTTTCGATAAAACTCGAAAAACGGGAGATTTTAATTTTTTCGGGGAAAATCTTTTTCTCTCCATATTTGCTATTAAAAATGATATACTTATGAACTGTATTTGAAAGCCGATTAATATATATGTAGAAGCAATACAGTTCAGATGAGTATTACTCTACTAACCTAACTAATAATAAATTTACGTTTTATTACCTACACAACTGAATAACCTCACTTTTCCAATCCATCAGTATTGGATCATATTCTAGTACTTACATTTGCAAAAATATCTTTGCTGTACGCCTAAATACTTATTATTCTAGGAACAAACAAACCACAAAATCATGGTTAATGTAGGAGCGAGAGAAGCAAACTGGAGTAGTTTAAATTATTTTTAACCTATTTTATACTATGCAGAAAAATAGAAAACAAATATAAGATTGCAGAAGGGGATGGAGATGAAATACATTTTAAAGCTTGTTCTCAGCAACTATTGTTATGTCTTCTTCGAACAAACAGAATACATCCTTGTGTTTTAATTATGCGACGTTCATTTGTTTTGTTAGTAACCATGTAGAAATTTATAACTTAAAGTGTATTACCACTTTTTTTTAGTCTGTTTGTGTGGTAAGTAAAGTGAGGAAGTAACAAAAGTTCTCATTTGACCAATTCATCATTCTATTTTTATTGTACTGATGACAATTTGCCATCGGTGACAAGACGAGATTGTTCTCATTATTTACGATTGCCAAACAATACGTTCTTGTGTATGTGGTGACCGATACTCACTAACTGCATGTGACTTATTTCACAGGTATGTACAGTATATGCAACAACTATGATAGCAAGTCCGCAATTAGCGAGAAGTTTTGTTAGGTCTTAAGTTATGTTATTTATAAGAATAATGTTCTTAATGGTTCAATTTCAGTTTATTGGAGAATTATTGAGGTATAGCCTGTATACTTTCTATTTAGCCTATATTACATGTATAATCTTATAGCTTAAAATTAAAGTGTAATGCTTTCATATAGTAGGCAAAAAGCCGTATACCAAGAAGGCTAGATCAGGTGTATATAAGAGCACTTGGAGTTAAACCTACCATAGTAACTCTGTAATTGTAGTACTAACCAAGGCAAATCTTGTTAATTTGGGTCGCTGACAACAAAACCCAAAAGCCAATATCCACTTCAGATCTGGAAATACTTCCAGAAAGTCTAGTCTGACAGTAAGCAGGTCTAGTATGTAATCTATGCCAGGGATGGGGAACCCCCGGCCTACGGTCCAAATGCGGTCACAGGGGCGGATCTAGAGTACAATTTTGGGGGGCGGGGGCGGTCACCTTCCAGAACCTGAGATTATAATACATTGGCAGGCAACTGGCACATTGCTTAAAAAGTAACCACGAAAGGGGTACACCTACAACTTCATTAAAGTACGAAACGTAACGTCAAAATTCTGATCTTATTTTTCACGTCTAAGCCTTGGCCAGTTTTTCCCAGCTGACAACAGTATGGTGACAAATGGTATCAACAAAGTGAGTCCACCATTCTACACGCAGTGTGCACATTCAGTGACCATTCCTTTATATATTAATTTTGTATTCTTTGTTTTTTATTTCCTTCCCTTCTTTCTTTACGTTTAAGGTTTAGAGGCCTCATGGTTTTGGGGGTCGATCACCCCCCTAGCTCCCCCTTAAATCCGCCCTTGAATGCGGACCGCGGCTTCTGTTTACACATACTACAACAATGTCCTCGACTATACCACAACAATCCGGTCAGTGAGACTTGAGGTGGTAAAAGGCAGAACAAATATAAAAAGTAAATAGGGATCAACAAATAAGAAATATAGTACAAGTAATAGACAGCAGCAAATTTATCACTAGATCTTAATGGGAGCAGTGATGGGCATCGATACACGAAAATCGTCTGAAGCGATATCGATACATCGATACTTTATAGATGGCCAAAGCGATATCGATACCGATACATGTATCGCGATACATTACTATAAGAATGAACAAATCTTACTAATATGTAAATAAATTTTTACTTTGTATATTGGGTGTAAAAAAAAAGATCAATTCAGTTAAGAAAATTTTTTTATACCAAGTTAGCTCACAGAAAAACTTAAATGTTATAAACTTTTAACGAGGAACATAAGAAATTGTAAATAATCGTAAATACATTGTGTTGTATGCATGCATTGCGCGTCGGGTGAAAATTGCGCACAGCGTAGCGCGCTTCTGTATTGAAATTATGCATCTAAGGGGTCTTTGGAAAGATTTTTGTGGATGCGCGGCGCGAAAAATATTAACATATCATTGATATGTATGATATATTTGTAAGTATCAGATCCTTCAACATTATAACTTAAAACCATATTAATTGAAAAAAAAACCAGAAGTTCAGAAAATTTGCAGATTAAAACAACTTTTTACAATTTTACTTATTACTTTATTTGCATGAAATCGGTGTTTTTCCGTAGTGTAAAACTCTACTGTCCAAAAGGAGTTCGTCTCTGACGAATTGCGTTCTAATGTTAAACCCAAAATTCCTTAGTTCTGACATCAGTGTGCAATCTTTCATACGCGCAGTAACCCCATGTAATCCGGTGTAACCCCTGTAATCTCAAATTAAATCATTAAATGCGATATGTATATGAAAATATGCTCATCGCATGAATTCTTTGATCCCCCCACCTCCGTTGTTGTCAGCATCACGCTATCCAAGGCGAGCGTCTATAAACACATCATTCTTTTAATTTTTTATTAGTAAATTTTACTAAAAATCTTTTACCATCCATAGATAAAGCATAATTGTGTAAACCTATATACCGCCCGTCTTCTCTTATCCTAACCCACTTCAACGCCAAATATCAGCCGTCTCTCATCACTATTTATCTTCCGCAAAATCACGTAAATTGATTGTTTCGAATATAAGATTCATTCGCGCTCTATAACTTCCTTCACAATCGATTCCCTTTTCTACAGGCTCAATCCTACCTTCACGCCGCCATTCTGGCGCTTCTAGGCCCTACGATTATGCTTTATTATCAAAAGAAAAATGTAGACGCCGCAGAAACTATTTCAATCATGGTTGGTCCACCCCCGGAACTCTCCCGAGTCAGAATTTCCCAATCGCGGCTGCAAGTTGAGTTTACCTCCGCCCAAATCTGAATGTCAAGAACTATCATAGGCGCTTGCTGATAAACTCCCGTAAGAGGGTGCCCCTTAGTTTATCTCGTCTCCGCCTATCCAGAGGTTTTAAAACCCCCGAGAGCGCCGGCAACGAGGTTCTTTGCTCTCTTGTTACTTCCAACCACCCAGGCTCTGTGATTGAATCTGATTAATTGTGCAGTGGCACTACCTCGTCCTGATCTAATTAAACCCGTTTTAGAAATACTTACTCTGCCGCAGATTGTTCTTAAGAGAAGAAACCGCGTAAATTATACATTATGCTACTTAACTAATTTTAAGCTTTATTTTATATTAAACCTCGCCTTGCGAACCATATAACCTTCTCTTCTTAAAGTAAAATAAATCTTAAATTGTACATTATGCTACTTAACTGATTTTTTAAGATTTTTATTTTAAATTTCACCTTGCGAATCATAACTTTCACTTCTTAAAATTTAACCAAATTTAGTTGTTCTCATCAAAAGATTGTGAAATCGAAGTGAATTAATAAAAATCCTGTTAGTGTTAAAACTTCGTTGTTTCCATTCACCGCGAAACTCTCTCTACTGTAGATTCAATGTTTTCTCCCGAAGTCTCCACCGTGCTCCGTGAAACGAAATCAGGAAGCACTTGATGGTAACCTTCCGAAACTTTACAACTAATCGAGGTACGAGTGGTCAGCAGAAACCACAAACATTATACGACAAGGCGTTTGAGCCTGGTGCGTCCACTAGTGTCGACGTGAGACGTGACACCTCCAAAGTTTTTTTTTTTGGAGTTCTCGTAACCAAGAGTGACGTTGTCACTCATCCTTCGGATATAACTCCGACTCTAACGAAGGGACCACCTCCGGAATTCATAGTCCATCGTCGTCTTCTACATTCGACCGACCCAAAGGAACCCGCTCGACAGGTGTATCGATGAATCAATTTTTTTCGATACATTTAAGAAAATGACCTTAGCGAAACGATACATCGATCAAGTAGCTAAGGCGATACCGTTACCAATACAAAAGTATCGCTCGATACGTAACGTCGATACAAGTATCGCGGTACTGCCCATCTCTGAATGGGAGCTACCAATTAAATTGTTTGCATTATATATATATATATATATATATAATATTATATATATATATATATATATATATATATATATATATATATATATATATATAGTGGAAGCGACCGGAATGGCAGCGAGGGTCACCAGCTTGGATTACACCCAAGCAAATTAATATTAAGGTTATAAAAGGTACCTTATTGTTTTGTATTTTATTATGAAAATATATTATTTATTCACCGTGATTAACAAAGAATTGACAGTGATTGTTTGATAGCCTTTACGTTATGCTTATGACATAGACTTAGCTAATAAGATGAAATGTTAATAGCTTAATTGACACGTAATAAGTAATATACTCATTGATGGTATGTAAATGGCATGGAACATTGAATGGGCCTAGTAAATGATATAAAGAATGCACGTGCGTTTGGTACATTGAATGGAAAACATACTCTGATTAAGTAGGCTAGATGATTGAATGGGCCTAGTAATGATATAAAGAATGCACGTGCGCTTGGTACATTGAATGGAAAACATGACACTGATTAAGTAGGCTAAATGATTGCATGGATGCACATAGAATAATTGATGCGGCCTAATAATAATGGATTGAAATGCTTGACAATGATTACACAAATATCATTTATATATAAGACCATTGTGATGTTAAGTGATTACGCCAAGAGAATATTTAGTTATCATACAAATATATGAATTGAACATAATAACGGATGATACGCGGAATTACGGTATTGAAATGACACTTGAATTGGATAATAGGCCTACTACGTTCTTTCACGAGAGTCAGTTGGAACGCTTAATTACACTTGGGGTATAGAAATAAATAAATTTAGGGTTGCCAGACGCCCTTTATTTCAAAGGACAGTCCTTTATTTCGATCTGCTTGTCCTTGTCTTTTATTGAAGCGTCAAAGGACGGCATATGTCCTTTATTTCTATTTTTATGTCTATTTCAAAATCATAAATAATAAATCCTTTAAGAAATTTATTATAATTACATAGGTATTTTTACAAAGCAATAAAACAACTTGAAAGCAATGAAACTTGTGCTAGTGATGTTTTCCATGTAATGGATGATCTGAAAAATTCACTTAAAAATCGTCTTAACCAAAAAATTCTTGTTCATCAAGTACATAACATTTTCGCCAATTAGATCCTGTTGTTAAAAGCGCAGTGCTAAAAGATTTTAAAGCATTTTATGATGCAGCATTGAAATATTTAGAAAGTCATTTTGATTTCAGTCAAGCTACCCTTTTTAGAAAACTCAGCAAATTATGCTTTAAGGACTCTTTCCCTGATTTTAACTCTTTTGTGGAAGTAGTAGAGCATTTGAAATTGGTTGAAAAACTCAAGTTGAACATGAATGATTTATTTGATGAGGTTTCAGTACTAAAAGAGAATTATGAAACTTTATCAGCCTCTGATAAATTTCAAAGTTGTTCGAGCACTTCAGGGCGTTGGTATTTACTTTTGAAAAGCGTTGATTTCAAGTTTTTAAACATTTTCAAGGTGATTTCTTACGTTCTTTCAGTGCCAGGCACTTCAGCATTTTCAGAAAGGATATTTAGTGTTATGAACTCAAAGTGGAATGATGAGAGAAACAGATGTTCACTTCCTCTTATTAAGATCGAACTATTGATTTACTTCAATTTTAAAGATAATTGTTTAGATTTTGCAGAGAAAATAAAAAATGTCAAAGTTCTTAAGGTTTCTCGAAGTAGTACTAAATATGCTCAACATGAATAATTCCTAGATTAAATAGTTATTTTTGTTTTACTTTTTGCTGTTTTCTTTTGTATAATAAATAAAGTAAAAAGAATTTATTTTATTTTTACAAATAAACTACCTAACTGGCGAAATTAGTTTAGTTTAGTTAGATACAGTAGTGGTACTGCTCTCGTCTATATTCAAGAACATTTTAAATATAGTAAAAATCAAAGATGTTGAAATAAATATTTATCCTATAACATTTAAAATTTTTTTGGGAGCATCATTCTCTCTCTCTCTCTCTCTCTCTCTCTCTATATATATATAATATTTTATATATATATAATAATATATATATATATATAAATTTGAGAATCTGGGAGTGGCAGCTTGAAAACGTTTTGAGTGTCCTTTAATCCGGTCATCAAAATCTGGCAACCCTAGGCCGCCCGTATAGTCTACCGTTCGGCGGTAGTTTAATGTAGGCTTCACAAGAGTACTTAGAATAGGATGTACTCTTAACCGGGACGATGTAAACTCTGTTGAAGGAGGGTTGAAGAGGAACCTATTACCGTAGACTCGAGTTGTCGTTGTCCGTTAAGCCTCTCGAGATGATGGAGATGCTTGATGTAGGCTTCGTAAAACGTAGGCCTGAGGTGATATTACTTCTCGAGGTGCAGGATGGCCTATAAATTATCTTGCAGGTGTAGGCCTGAGGTGCTGAATATATATCGAGGAATGTAGAGAAACTTGAAGGCTGACCTTGTAAACCGTAGGCCCGAAGTGATTCTGGTTGGGCTTCGAAGGATTGCTTCTGCAGGCGGTCTGTAGAAGGTCTTACTTGATGATAAATGGTAAGCCTTGAAGGAAGAGCAGGCCGCTCCTCCGGTTTCCCGGGAAGCCGGAGGGCGGTTGACGTGATGAGATCTGCTCGACGAGGTAGAAAGCGAGTGTGTGTGAGTGGAAGCTCACTTTTATACGTAGTTCCTGTGACGTAGGACTTCGCGCCAAATCTTAAGACGCCTTGTCCGCGCGTCCTTTTGTTGAAGAGCTTGCGTTCGCGTCTTTTGGGAAGAAACAGACTTTTCCATTGTTTGATTCTTTGCCCATGTGTGTTTTTTGAATAATGTTTGATGAAGGCGTGGAAAGAAGAATTTGTGTCTATTTGTTGGTCTATTTCTTGTCGATCCGCTACATATATATTGTCGTAACACCGCTTCCGGGAGATCAGCGAAGTTAAGCGACATGGGTCTGGGTAGTAGTTGGATGGGAGACCGTCGTCCGCGCCCAGATTATGTAGCGACCCGTGGTTCGGATCCCACGTAAAGCTGTAGGTCCCCTCCGTCATATGACCTTAGATGTTGCGAAGGAGATTAAACAACCCCAGTTAAAAAAAAAATTATATATATATAATATATATTTCTCATAATATTGCATTGCTTATTAAGCCCCCAGAGACTCAAGTTCGTTTGTGGTTACGAAGATAATAATTAGCAGTTGCCACAGAATTAGACTACTGAACTTTTGGGCATATTTCGTCAAAAACTAAAAGCAAATTAGCTTTAGAAAAGGCAAAGTCACTTGGCGAAAACTTATAAATGAAAATAACGATAATGAAAAAGTTTAATGGCAGAAGATAAATCTCATAAAAAGTATATTTATGAAGGTAATAAACTGATTCATTGAACAATAATAAATTTAAAAATTAGAAATAGGTATTAAGAGTAACTTTTAAAAACAACAAAGTGAAACCTTTGATATTGCACTAGACATATCAAAAGCTTAGATGGAGCCTGGCACAAATCTTTAATTTCCAGACTGCCCTCCTTTGGTTTCTATCCTTCTGTCTGTACCTTCAACTCTGATTTTCTTTCCAGTCGAGCTATAACTATTAAATGGTATTCCTCAGGGTTCTGTCCTGTCACCCACTTTTTTTCCTTTTATTTATCAATGATCTATTAAGTCGCACTTCCTGTCCTATCCACTCCTATGCCGATGATTTCACCCTTCACTTCGCGAGAGACGGCTATGGCACTTGACCTCTGATTGGGGAAGAAAAATCCTTGTAGTTTTCAATGCCTCAAAAAACCAGTTCCTTTATCAGTCTATTCGTTACAAACTTCTACACGACTATCCCTTTATCGTTAGCAATACAGAACTCAATCTTTCCTCTTCTCTTAACATTCTTGGTGTTTCATTTTCTAGTGATCTTTCCTGGAAAGATCACATACTTTCTTTCTAAAACAGCTTTTAAGCTACAAAGCTTCTACTTTTGAGGGCGCTCGTCCTTGGTCTCGGCTTCCTGTATAAAACAACAAAAAAAAAAATCCTGTGGTGATGAGCCAAGTACGTTAACCCTATATATACTTGGCAATGGTGCTACGAGTTGCTCGTACCCTGAAAGAGTGCGCTGTGGAACAGTTAAACGTTTGCTTTCCATCTACGATTTAATCTATAAACATTTTGTGTCCTAAAAGTTAAGTATATACAGGGGCGTATCCAGTGGGGTAGGGGATGTTTCTAATCAGGTTGATGGCCAAAGGATCATGCTAGGACAAAAATTGGAGAAAAACTGGCACTTTCGTGTGGTGCCATGTAAACACGTATATTACGGTATGGACAGGGCCGCCGAGAGCTGCCACGAGCCCCAGGGAAGGATTGGTATATGGCCCCCCTGTTTACTCAGTATTTTATTATGAATGTTTTTTGTGTACATAAGCAAACTGATTAGAATATGTCAGTCACTATTCAAAACATACAGTATGAATAAACAACTCGGAAGAAAATGACCATTTTATTTTTCGAATCAATTGTATTAATTCTATTACCATACAATTTACAAATGTAGTACCAGTCCATGGAGGCAAGACAATTGTTTACTGCAAGATTTTTATAATTAGAAGTGTACTTTCTTGGGCATTGGTGGACCGCAGATAATATTTTGTTTGTTTGACTATGATGATGTATATGAAATGTATGTTCATTAATTATATTTCCTCTATTATTTAATCAATTGCTTTATTAATATTTTTAGATTTTATCCCCCCTCTTTCCTAGCCCCAGGGATTTATCCCGGCTTCCCCGCCCCCTCGGCGGCCCTGGGTATGGAGCAAAATTTTACCTACTTGATTATTTTATACAAGTAATTTATAGAACACAAGTAGATTTGCTAATAAGCAAATCATCAAGCATCTGGCAGTTGAGACGCGCTCAAATTTTTGTATCGCTGAAGATTTAAAAAATAAATATTAACTTTCAAATTTATGGCAAATAAATGTGTCTGACGAAAACTGTACTATAGGGTGGATCGATTTTACATGTTTTCGATTTCCATATTCTAATAGAGACAAAAACTTGCGCACGCATGAGAAAATAGCCTCTGCAAAATCTTAGCTTAATAGGTAATCATCTTCTGCCCCCGGCAGAGCGATGAAAATCATATTTTAGTAGCCAAAAACGTATTTTTCTTATAATTTTTAAAATATTTCAATATGCATCAAAATTATGCGTGTGTGTTATTTCATGCCTAAGCAACGATATAAATGCTATGGGAAATATATAAATGCATTATTTAAGACAACGAGCCGATCTGAAAATATGTATATATACATATTTTCAGATCGGCTCGTTGTCTTAAATAATGCATTTATATATTTCCCATAGCATTTATATCGTTGCTTAGGCATGAAATAACACACACGCATAATTTTGATGCATATTGAAATATTTTAAAAATTATAAGAAAAATACGTTTTTGGCTACTAAAATATGATTTTATCGCTCTGCCGGGGGCAGAAGATGATTACCTATTAAGCTAAGATTTTGCAGAGGCTATTTTCTCATGCGTGCGCAAGTTTTTGTCTCTATTAGAATATGGAAATCGAAAACAATGTAAAATCGATCCACCCTATTGTACTATCTATAAAATATTCTTTTGTTTACCAATATTGTCATTTTTCAGAGCTTTCATTTTTTTACTTTTCTAAAACGAAATTTTATCGGAGGTTTTCCGAGTGGGTAGCAAACCCCTCTCCCCCATTTAAATAAGATATATAGATATAGATATATAATATATATATAAACCTGATAGAAATCCCATGCGTCGGTCTCTCTTCATACGAAGGTCAAGTTGGTAGCCCTCTAGACCTGGCCTGATGGAGCGAGTGGTTCTCTTGCGCTCTCCATCACACATAGCTAGGCACACCAGCTCATTCGGTACATCATTGAATGTATAAGGACTTTTGAACATCAAAATATAATCTTATAATAATTTATTATTATTATCTTGTAATAACACTACAGTATTTATTTAAAGATATCAACAAATATTATACGTAACAAAGCCAAAGAAATGTAACCTAGTTACAAATAATTAATTGCCAACTAACTCGCTGAAGCCCCTTTACTGTCTGAAATCCTAAAAATAAATTGGTTTACCTCTACAAAGATGGTGAAGATGCATTGTTTTGTAAACAAACACATCTGCTACAAATATTTTATCGTGGGAGATTACAGCGTTTTTAACCTCTTCAACTCGTTTATTTACCTCCATGTGTTTCAATCTCTGCAGTTAAGCCATTTCTGTTAACTCATTGTACGTAAACTGTGAGCGATAGAAGTTGAAACGAAGTAATTGGTAACCCCCATTTTTTTTAATTTTAGAAGTATTTCTTTCACAGCTCTCAAAATTCTATTACGCGCACAGTCGTACACGTTTTTACTCATATATACGTACATGCATGGTTTTTTTATTGGTAGTAAATGAATATTCTCAATTACGATGAGTTGAATGGTGAATTAAAGGAAATAAAGCCACGAGAAGAGGATTTATTAGAAGTACAAACTTTAAAAGAAAAAATAAAATGTTTTGTTTATATTTGTAGTGGGTGGAATTTGTAAACATTGTGAAGCTTTCTGATATAAATAACTAATTATATAAAAGATATAATAAGGAATGATAAAACCGATGCAGTTAAAGTATTTAAATACTATTATTATTACCTCTGCTTTTGGAATAAGTGTCTCCATTCCCTTTTTTCAATACTTTTTGCCATTTATTTATACCCGATTAGGGATCGACTCTGATTAAACATATTTCTGATAATTTTTAATTTAAAATACTTTAAAATTTTAACGACACTGACGTCAGTCCCTTGTAATTCTTCTTCAAAGAACGCGTTTCTATCGCCTATATGATTAATTTTGAGGGATAAAAATAATAGGAAAGGATAAACAGCATGATGATGTGGGTGACGACTAAAAACTGGTTAAATTGCTATAGTAAAAAGCACATTAGCCGTGAAAGAGAATTCCTAGAAAAGTTAGTTTAGTTTATCCGTTAATATAAAAATTTTATACAGTATTTAAAGGGAATCCAAAAAAAAAAAAATTCTGTCCACACAAACTTCAATTTTTTTCCTTTTTCTTATTAGATTTCCTCAAAGATTTTTTCCCCCTCAAAAGGAAATAACTTATTTTATTTTTTAACCATTTCCTAAAAGGAAACTGATTCATTCTCATTTTTCCTAATAGGTCTGTTCCATTATTTGAGTTTTAAATTTATTTCAAAGATGCATTATAAATATATATGATAGTTTTTGGTTTGTACTTGTATCAATTCCTAAGCCAAAATATGAACTTAGAGCTATATATATATATATATATATATATATATATAATATATATATATATATATATATATATATATATATAAATATAAATATAAATAATTTTATGTTCGTATTCTGAGAAGTTTAGTGCCAAGAAACATTGCAGATTGCACCTAATTTAAATTTTATTTGTTTCTACATTCGGTGTATGTTCATAAATTCACTTTGTATAAATGCCACATGCCCTAAACATACATTCAACTCAATGCTACATCTCAGCAAGATAATGAGAAGTTTATCTAAAAATAAATTTAAACACGTGACACTGACATATACGAGCGCTGCATCAACTTACATATATATATATATATATATATATATATATATATATATATATGAGTTCCGCACAAGATGAGGAGGGAGAACGAACAAATGAAAAATGAGGTACCACCCGGGAATTTGTTCATTCTTCCTCATCTTGTGCGGAACGCTCTTCTAAACAAGCGCCGTTCTTTACATTAATTATACTGTGTGTTTGCAGTTAAAATGTGCGTATGTACGGCATGCGAAGGTGCTCCCTCAGGGCATTGGTTTCTGTTCGTATGTAGGAGAATTACTTCTGATTGATCGAGGTCCATGATGTAGTGGATAGCATATCTGACCGGCAATCGGATGATCCCGGGTGGTACCTCATTTTTCATTTGTTTCGTTCTCCTCATCTTGTGCGGAACGCTCTTCTACACAAGCGTCGTTCTTTACATTAATATATATATATGTATATATATGTTAAACACAGACCGTGCATGGAACAAGGAACTCTTCTGGGAAATTACATCCACTATAGTTCGAATAAGTAATGATAAATGACAAATACTATAGTTTTTTTTTCATGATGGAAAGCCCAACGTGGGCAGGGTTACTCGCAAAGAGGCCCAAAATATAGCTTCCCTCACCAGCTATCTGCAAAGCAGATTGGATCCAGCTTTGGGACAGGGTCTAGGGTTTAGGGTTCTGAATGTAGTAGGCTAGCTGGTGAGGGAAGCTATATTTTGGGCCTCTTTGCGAGTAACCCGGTGCCCACGTTGGGCTTTCCATCATGAAAAAGAAAAAACTATAGTAAGGGTGATCCAGAGAAATGGGACCCAAAAGAAACCCCTGTAACTCTTAAAGTATAAGTCCTTTTATAAAATCATACGCATCATTCGAAAGAGGATAGTTACAAGTTTGTGCAGGATTGTATAGGGTTTGACAATACAATACAAGACAAGATAAGATACAAAATAAAAGTGTTAGTTAAAACTAACCCTTCAAGATGACTGCATGGACTGTGGAACAGCTGCGTTTCATAACTGAGCAATATTATGAGCATGGAAGAAGTGTAGTTTCAGCTCTTAGAAGGTGATTTTGACATCTGAAAATTTGTCTTGAAAGATCTTTGAGCTGAAACTACACTTCTTCCATGCTCATAATATTGCTCAGTTATGAAACGCAGCTGTTCCACAGTCCATGCAGTCATCTTGAAGGGTTAGTTTTAACTAACACTTTTATTTTGTTTTGTATCTTATCTTGTTTTGTATTGTCAAAACCTATACAATCTTGTACAAACTTGTAACTATCCTCTTTCGAATGATGCGTATGATTTTATAAAAGGACTTATACTTTAAGAGTTACAGGGGTTTCTTTTGGGTCCCATTTCTCTGGATCACCCTTTATTTGTCATTTATCATTTCTGGGAAATTACATCCACTATAGTTCAAATAAGTAGAGTTCCTTGTTCCATGCACGGTCTGTGTTTAACATACAAGTTTCTCAGGGGACCATTCTGAGTTTGTGTATGTGTATTTCATTGTGTGTATTTTATTATATTACGAAAGACTCGAGGATACATATTATACACACTGAAACAGAAAAAATTAACGCACTGTCTTTACTTTGTGTTCTGTATTGTTTGTGACCCGTACATCAATGGTAAACTAGTAATAATTACTTTATCTATTCTTCTGAGCTGATTCTGAATATTAGTACTGTAGGTATACAATAATTTAGAATGGTAGAGCCTGGACTACTGTAGACTGTTCGCGTTTCCATCTGATGTCACGCGCAGACGATATTTTTGATCGGCAAGAAATTTATTTTACAGAGTAGAATATGTCAAGGGCTATATGTTATGTACACTCGATATAGAACACTTATTAATTTTATACACGTACCTAAAGAACAAAAGTATGATGAAAAAGATCAAGAAACTTGGATTAGTTTTCTCAAATTAAAGTAAAAATAGAAAATGTTTGTGTTTCGGAACTTTACCTCCCTCATTCTTTCTTCCAAAAAGTAGAGCGTATGGCAGTTTTATCTATCTTTAATGAATATTAATTAAAGAAAATTGTCATGTATAAATTATTATTATTATATGGACTTCCATCAGTCTTTTGATATTTATTATGATGCTTCTTAATTATTCCAAATCTTAAAATGAACAGTATAATCTCATTGTGAAATCATAATTACTGTATTAAAACGTTGTTTCCTTTACATAGGATGAGTTTTAATAATAGACTAGGGCTGTTTATCTCCTTCATAACATTTTAGATCATCTGATGAAAGGGGAGCTACAGCTTTCTGAGGCATCCAAACGACCAACCAACCAAAGAAGAGCGCTGAAATCTGCAGTCAGAGTCGAGACTCGATCCATGAATTTTCTGAAACAGCCGGGTTCTGTACCACTGGTGGGTATATAAGTTTGGTAGGAGATTTAGTCCACCTAATGTTACTTTCCTAATATCGACCATTCTTCAATTTATACCCGACACGGATACCAGAAGGATAAATCATCAGTACTTTTTATCTTAATACCCTTAATCTTAAGGTGGAAACAAGTCAGTTACATAATGTTAAATAAACGTTTACTTGGTGCAAGGCAGTGGTTCGAACATGGGATACACAAAGGTCATTCTGTATGCTCGTCAAGTGAGGTAAAGATTTCAAAAATTGTCCTTGTTATTGTCAGTCCTCAGTTGATTGATTGATTCGTACTATTCGTCTACTTATTCATAGCATTAAAGATTGTTTAAATTATCACAACTCAGAACATAAACTTTTAGCAAACGAGAGATTATCTCTAATCACAATATTATTTTATCAGTTTTGTCCAAATATTAATGATTTGTAGACAGGGTCGTTTCCTGGCATAAGCAGACTAAGCGGCCCCTTAGGGTCCCGCTGCTACTAGGAGGCCCCTAGACAGGCTCCCAGGTCATAGCTCAGTGGGCAAGAATAGGAATATAGCTGAAGTTATTATTGTTATTATTGTCGTATTAATTAAAGTTTTTGTATGAGACAAATGTGATAAAACGGAGACAAACGAAACGTTTTGGTCGTTGTGTAAATAACTGTTGTGAGATCTTATTTCTATATTATTTAACTTTATTCTTACTATATACTTATACTTTCCTAAATGCTTAATTTTTCTAGTATTGTAAAACATAATAATAATAATCATTATTATCATGATTATTATTATTTAGCAGATTAGTTCTAGTCAGTGGTGGGCACCGTTAACCAAAAAGTTAACTCCGATAATTTTACTACAAAGTTAACGGAAGTTAACGATAATCCGTTAACGATAACTATTTCTTTACTAACATTTAAAAAAATCAAGGAAAAAGCTTTAAAACCCATAGAAAATGTTTATTTATGCAAAATCCAACAATAAATAGGTATTTAACTGTATTTTTATCAAGTTTTGCAACTTTTTTGCTTAATAACTTTTTTTTTATTTTTAATAAAAAATGTACTGATTACATGTTTTGAAACCCTTGTAACCACTAACCATTAACTAAATTTTAATTTACCAGAGAATTATTATGGCGGGAATTGAAAGGTAAAATTAAATTTTAGGCACATTTATTAAAGACTATGACACAATGTGCTGGTTGCCCTTCAGAAAGACCAACTTCTCAAAGTTAGGCCCAACTGCCAGTCTTGACCTCTTGGGCCTCAGGATGTCCTTGCCGAGAGAGAAGAGCCGTTCCACTGCGGCAGAGGACGGAATTGGCGTATTGTACTTCAGGAAGAGGTTGATGAAGATCTGCTCCCCCATGAAGTCAGAGTCGGCCATGTCTACCTTCCCATCATTGTCCAGCCAAGTGTCGACAAGTCTCTTGGTCTTCTGCTTGACACTGGTACTTGAGCCACCGGCCGTCCACCCAGCGAAGAGGTCATTAGGCATGCACAACCTCCCCTTGCGAGATCTGGAAGCAGACTGAAGTTATCGCGGTTTGAATTCATTCGCGGAGCGGTGATCTTCCGTGAATGACTCCGCAGTTAACGTGTTAACGGACTTTAACAGACTAAATATCGAGTTATCGGAAGTTAACTGGTCCGATAACGATAAATGGAAATTAACTTCCGTTAAAAAAAGTTAATTTCGTTAATTAACTGTTATCGGATTAACGCTTTAGTGCCCAACACTGGTTCTAGTTAACTAGATGTGACTTCGTGCATCTTGGAAAATGAAACATTATCCATCAGGAGCTGAAAAACGGAAAAAGAAGAAAATAGAGAAGCTTTCCAGTAGCACAGGTGAGATGTGCCACTTGTATATTCTTATGATTACAGTTCAGGCAACTAGGTTAGGTAGACCCTTGTTATTATTTTTTTTAATTGGGTTCAAAATCCCAGCTGAGCCGTGAACGGCCAAGCTCTGAAGGGCAGTTCAACCTACAGCCCAAGTTAAGCTAGATTAAAAATGTATGGACTTGGAGGTCCTATTAGGTCCTACCTCAGGTTGCTGACTCGATGTGGGCCTACCTTAGGCCTCAGTTGCATGAATTTAAGATAAAAAAAACAAATGGGGCACTATTTATTGTCTTCTTTCTAAACCTTGCAACAACAACACAACCTGCACCATTGCACGATGCAACAATCTTGTATCTAAACAACCAAACTGAATTGCAAGAGAGCTCTCTATAAGACCACACCCTCTAAGTACCGCATTCCACAAACTAGTAGAAAAGACACGCAGCGCCCCAAACAATGATTCCACAAGAGCCCAAAAATGCTAGCTCTAAATTAAGTGAATTTTTCACTAACCTTACAATTATGAGATGGATATATATATACATCTTAACTTACTATATACAAGCAATGCTGCATCAATCAGCTTAGTCATCATATCGCCTTGGAACAACAATGGTTCTTCATCTTCTAGATTTTCTAACACTCCCCACCGAAGAGGCATTGTTGTCATTACCTTCTGCAAGTTTAGCCAAGCCTTCTCCATGAGGCTGTAACTCAAATGTTTCATCTTGACTATCCGTGTTTTTGCTGATTTCTAAAGCATAGAGTTTTTGTATAGGTCTCTCTAATTTTCCTCCTGAAGTCTTTACCAGTGCAGACCTAACTAAATTGTCTTTGCCAACAAACAACTCTTCAATTATGCCAAGCTTCCAGCATTGCCTTGGTCTTTCATCCCCAATCATTACCACTTCTCCCACCTTGATACAATTTGCATTGGAGCCCTTTACATTGCCTGATGGGTAATAATTGAGTTCTGGCAAGTATTCCATCTGCCACCTCTTCCATAACTGATCTTGTAGCTCTTCAAGGTACCTGAACCTTCTGGTTAACTCTCCTTGAGTGCTCTGGATAGGCTGCAAGTCTTCTGACCAGAGCTGGGCAGTATTTAAATACATTTGTATTTAAATACGTATTTAAATACATTTGTGTATTTAGAACTGTATTTCTAAATACATTGTTTTTCATGTATTTAAATACAGTATTTAAATACTTTAATGAGTATTTAAATACAATGTATTTAAATACTCAAAATATAAAAATGTAAATACTTTTACTGGTTTAATACACGTTCTGTACTAGCACAGTACGACGCGTCGACAGTGTAGTACAGCATGGTTCATGTTTCAACGTGTCAGTTCAATCAGTTGTGTGCCACTCTTAGTCGAAAGCGGTTGATTTCTTTATCGTGTGCGTGTCATGGCTTAGTGAATTAGTGAATGCATATGTTAAAATTTGTATGTATTTAAAATGTATTTACAAATGTATTTAAATACAATTGATGTATTTTGTATTTAGTATCTAAATACATTTGTAAAATGTATTTAGTATTTAGTATTTAAATACATTTCTCCCATGTATTTAGTATTTAGTATTTAAATACATTCAATGTATTTATTGCCCAGCTCTGCTTCTGACACACTGGGGCTTGATGTTAATCGTTTACCACAAAGAAAATGATTTGGTGTCAATGGCTCTGCATACTGTTATAAACAAAAGTGATAGGCCTACTGTTCACCATTGCTTCTACTTCACACAAAACAGTGCAGAATTCTTCTTTGCTCAAATAAACATTAGCTAAAAGTTTCTTTAATGGACACTTTTTACACTTCTCACTAGCCTTTCCCAAAATCCTCCCCATCATGGTGCTCTCTCAACAATAAACTCTCACTGTACCCCTTGGTGTGAAAAGTAGGATTGGAATCCTTCCTCTTTTAGCAAGGACCAAACTTCTTGGAGTTCCTTTGCAGCCTTTTTGAAGGTTTTTGCACTATCCGATATGATTTTATTTGGGAAACCCCTTCTGTTCACAAACCTTTTAAAGGCCAAAAGAAATACATCACTAAAGTTGCTTACCAACTCCAAATAGATTGCTCTGGTGGTAGCACATGTGAAAAGAAATGTATAACCTTTTGTTAGACTCCCCTTGCTCATACACATAGACTGGACCTGCGAAGTCTACTCCCACTACATCAAATGGGGCAGTATAGAGACACCGTTCTCTTGGAAGTGGAGCCACCTTTTCATAATAAGGCTTTGCTCTCCAACGCTTGCAAACCACACATTTATGCAAGACCTTTTTTACTACTTGTCTAATTTTGGGAATCCAAAACTGTTGTCTGATCTCTATTATCCCTTTTCTAACTCCAGCATGTAACAACTTATGATGAGTATCCAGGATCAAAAGTTCCACAAAGTGCACCCCAGAAGGTAGCAAAATTGGATGTCCTTTCTCCTCTGGAAGCCCAGAAAACTGTAGTCTACCTCCTATTCTCAATAAATCCTGATCCAAAAACACATCCAAACCCTTGAGAGCAGAATGTGTTGGTAGAACCTGTAATGGACGGCAGGTGAGCAATTCCCTCTCTTCACCAAATTTTTCCTTCTGCACATATACCACCCAGTATTGCCTGGCTTGCTGAATCTCTCTACTGTTCAGAATTCCTTCCCTTCTTGTTTCTCCCTTAATATTGTTGGTAAATCTATATACCTATGTTGTCACTCTTAACAACCTTTTCAGAGTGCTAATGTCCTCAAGCCTCAATATGGGGTCCTGCTGCATAACTTGACAACTGTTGACAGTGCATTTTCTCATTTCACTCACCCATTCCACCACAAACTTGACTGTGCAAGATCTTTCACTGAAATTCCTCGTGTTGGTAAATCGGCTGGGTTTTGGGTGCCTGGACAATGCTTCCATTGCTTGGGATCTGTGTGTGCTTGAATTTCCTCCACTCTATTGGCAACAAATGGTTTCCATTTCCTTGCCTGGTTTCTTAACCAGTGCCAAGCTATAGTGGAGTCTGTCCAATAATAGCTTGGAATTTCATAGAGGGCCAAAGACTTTTGCACTGTACTGTAACTGCAAGCCGACTAGCAATAACTGCACCCATCAATTCCAACCTTGGAACAGAAAGCCTTTTCAAAGGTGCTACTCTGCTCTTTGCAGCAACCAACCTGCAATTTACTTCCTCTTTCAATGTGCCTCTTATAGAAATACAAGTTGCATAGGCTTCCTCACTTGCATCACAAAAGATGTGCAGCTCCACATTGTCTGGACTATTGTTTAACTCTCCAAAGTACCATCTTCGGATTTCAATGTCTCCAAGATGTGCCAATTCTTTGAACCAATATTTCCACCTTACCACCATATGATCAGGTAACTCTTGGTCCCAACAAAGTCCAATTTCCCAGAGGCTCTGAAACCAAATTTTTTACTTTATCACAAATGGAGCCAGGAATCCAGGAGAATCAAAGACCTTTGAAGCCAAACTAAGAGCTGTACGTTTTGTCCACCTTGTCTCATTCTCAGCCAGCTCTACTAAAGATTTCCCATTGAAGGTAAACAAATCCTCTCCTTGCTGCCAAACAATGCACTTTTGCGTCTATTGCCCACAACTCCTTAATACCAGAATCCTCAATACTTTCTGCTGCATCAGGTACTAAACAGGACTGACTCATAAACTGTTGTAATTGAGAATGATTGGTCTGCCATTTTCTAAGCTCAATGCCAGCCTCCCTCATTATAGCTTTATCCTCCGTGAATATCTGTTTAGCCATTTCTGTATTATCCACGGAACACGGCAAATCATCAACATAAAAAATTTTCCGTGTGTGTTCAATAGTGTTAGGATAGACTTCAGAATATTTCTTAAAATGGTACTGCATAGTAGCTGCCAAAAGAAATGGACTAGAGCTGAGGCCAAACAACACTGACTTCATTCTATATGCTTGAACCTTAGGTTCATTTTCCAGCAAGTCTTTCGTATCCAGTCACAGATACCTTACTGCATCTCTGTCCTCTGGTTTTAACTTTATCCGCAAAAAGGCTTGCTTCACATCTGCAGTTAATGCTACTCGACCAAACCTGAATCTCAGCAACAAGGAAAATAAACCTGCATTTAAATTTGGCCCAGCAGCCAAACAGTCATTCAAGGACACACCACCTTTGTCCTTGGCTGAGCCATCAAAAACTACCCTCAGTTTGGTGGTAGTTTTGTCTCGCCGTACCACTGCATGGTGTGGCAGATAATGTGCCTCCTGGTTCACCAGCTCACCTTGCACCCTTTCAGCATAGCTCTCCCTTACATAGCTTAGGATGGCCTCATTGTATTCAATTAAGAACTCATTTTTTCTTAGCCTGTATATTGAAGTCTCCAACCTCGATTAGCTAGCTGAAGGTTTGAACCGGGTTTGCAAGAATCCTTCCAAAAAAGGCCAACTTCATAGCAACCATCTCTAAACCCAATCCCTTTTTCAAATTGCTCTAAAACATCACTGGTCACTGTACTTGCCTGTTTGTCCTTTATGCCAATGGATTCAAATTCCCAAAACGCTTTCAAATGCTTTTCCAAACCATGGCTGTTCTCCTCAATCTTAACAAAAAGAGCTTTAACCTCCATTTCATTGCAATAGCTACCATGTTGCATCCAGCCTAGTTATTTCAATAGCTACCGGGCCTCGAGATGTGCGGACCAGTGGCGGCTCGTGACTTTGTTATGGGGGTGCTGCCTCAGAAATTGCGAACAATCGTGTCGATATATATATATATATATATATATATATAATATATATATATATATATATATATATAGAGAGAGAGGAGAGAGAAAGTCGAATAGATAAATAGATAACTACTCACTACTCAGTCATAAAAATAAGTAAAATAGTATCATAAAATCAATTATAGGGTACTTACGTTTAACGGGTAATTTCGAATTTGGCAAAAATTTTATTTATAAACAAATTCCATTCTTCTGTTTTTATTCTGAGCGAAAAAATATTCTAAGAAATGAAAGCTATATATTGTAAATAATCCAATTATTATATAATTAACTTCAATCTCGCGACAAAAAATAAATGATAACGAATCATTGATAAATGCAATTCGGAAATTAAATTTCGAATTAGCAAATGATACAGCAACACAACTACCACGTCAAACAAACAAATCGGCACTGCTCTGTCCACAGTGCTTTGGATCCTCTTAAACCCGCGAGTCTGACTCGCTCTTCGTACGTCCGCCACCGAGGTTTCAAGCGTTTCGAACAAAATCTGGAACTGTTAAGTACGCAGTTCCACGGGAAGGATGAAGCTACTTTCGTGATTCATTCGTTCGGCATTGAAATAGTTTAAGGAAAAAAAGGATATAATCTGATTTAAAAACTCAGTTCATTGGAAAAAAACAGAGAGGCTATTTTAAATATTTAAATATAAAGATCATAAGATCATGGGGGTGCTGCAGTTCCACAGTGCCTACCTGCGAGCCGCTCCTGGTGCGGACAATATTACCAGTGATGAAGTCCTAATAATAGTCAGCTCCAATCAAAAGACTAATATCTTCTGTTCCTTCAAACTTATTATTGCCCAAATTAATTCCTTTAACTTGCAATTCTTGGACACATGCCATACCTAAACAAGTGGTGACTGGAGCACAAAGTTCTCCAATCTCTACAGCTTGGACCTTGATAGTGGGACTTTGTGGTAACAACCCCTTAACCAGAACTTCTACCTTAACTTTTGTTCGGTTTTGAACGGAACCCCCAAACCCAGAAATTCTTAAATTTTCCCTCTTAAGTTCTTTAAACTTCAATTTTCTGGAAATTCTGGTCTTAATAAAGCTACAATGGCTACCACTATCAAACAACACACTTACAGTAGCTTCTCCATCATTCCCAATTAATAAGGCTGCAGCTGTTTGCAATAATCCCCCTTTACTTTAACTCCCTTTCATAGCAGTGGCATGTGTCACTGATGTGTCTACTTCTGGGTTAGGCCTACTAGGAGTGTTTTCACACAATAATGGCTGATGCCTGCCATGACATTTTTTGCACAAAATTTTAAACTTACAAACAGTGGTGTAGTGCTAAATAAAGAAGTGGGGGAACGCATTTTGAGTGTTACTCAGATGCGGGGGGACAACGGCGAGCGCGGCGAGCCCATACAGCTGGGGGTCCGGGGGCACTGTAAGCCCCCCGGGAAATCTTTTGAAATCTGACCAATTTCAGGGATATTTTGAGGTCATTTGCACTGGATATTAGGATATATTCCAAGGTTGAAGATGCAGTATTTCCAGTGTCATTAGATATACGACATCCAGTACGATCAATAAAAATAGCTAACAACTGGAATGATTAACTAAAAAAAAGTTAACTGGTACGCCGTGGTGACTGTTTCACCAGATCTTTATAGGCTAGCATTGCCTCAGTCGAAGCTAAAAGAAATGAAACAGTTAATGATTCTTTCTCATTTCTTCTAGGGGTGGGAATTAAAATTTCATGACGTTAGAGATTTGTAAATTCGGATTTATTTGAAATAGTGAGGGAACGCCGTTCCGTCTACCAAAAAAAGTAAGGGAACGCCGTTCCCACGCGTTCCCACAGCACTACACTACACCACTGCTTACAAAACCTTGCTCTGTGACATTTCAAAAAAACATTTAAAACATGCTGTGGACTTAGTTACCCTGTCCTTTCTCTCCTCAAAAGGTAAGCCTCAGCCACCTCACATTTATATGACTTGTGGTTGCCTTCGCAAAATATGCATTCCTTGATTCCCTTTAATTTATTCTCAGAGGATGTATGTAGAGCTGACACTGTACCTGGGCTATTCCTTTTTGTAGAAACCTTGGTGCTGTGCCTTCCTTTGTCCCCTTGTTTAACATCCCACTGTGCAAACTCAATTCCCTCTCGTCTTGCTAATTCTGTGCCTAAAAGAATTAACATCTGCTGAAGGGGGATGCACACATGTTCTGTAGAGTGTCCCCTACTTAATTCAAGCAAAGTTGAGCTAGGCAATTTAGACTCCAGTATAGTGGCCAACATTATACCATACCTTTCCATTCCTACACTCAAGTTGTCCAGGGACCTAGTTCTAACTTCAAATTCATCATATAACTGCCGTAACTCCTTGACACTATTGGGATTATTAACAGGAGGTATAGCTAAAAGTTCACGGAGGTGGCTTTTAATTAAGATCTCTGGCTTACCAAACCGTTTCTTTAATATATCCCAAGCCACATTATAATTAGCCTTTGTTAATGCTAATCCTGCTATTGTCTTTACTGCCTCCCCTTCCAAGAACGACTGCAAATAATTAAACTTCTCCACCGCACTTAACACTTGACTAGAATGAACTGCTGATTGAAAACTGTCCGCCCATTCTTGAATACTCCTAGTACAAGCCTCGGTAATTGAACTGCAGATCTGTTAACCTCAACTTCACAAACACCATTTGTTGAGGGTTGTGTTTCATTATTAGACCTGGTCTCTAACTGTACTGAGCTGCTAAACTCTTTTGCTCGGTGGCCTACTTTAATTATATCTTCAATAATCTCTTCAAAGTAAATTGTTTTTTTCTATTTCATCCTCTTCTATAAGAGCCTCAATTTTAACATTTACTTCACTTAGAGCAACTTTTTTAGTTTCTAATATGGAAAGCTGCGCAGTCACTAAGCTTAAATCCTCTTGCTCTATGGCAGAATCTATAGTGGCAATGACCTTTGTAATTAGACCTTTGTAGGCGCTTCTCCTTTTTTTAAACTTGTTCAATTCAGCTGCACTCATCTTCAATGCAAACAACAATTGGGCTCAATGCCAAATAAGCTGAATTGGCAAAAATACTTAACCAAACTGATCAAACGCAAATTTTGTTTTTTTTTCAGATAAACTGAATTGCTTGGTTGGGGTACTGACCAACCACCAGTATGGAATAACAAATTTTCTACCCAAGTAACTGGCGCACCGAAGTTTGCAACCTTCCCCTACGAATAATAAACCAAAATTAACCAAACCGGTAAAAATGTAGGTCCAAAACAACGACAGACTGACGAGTGGCCAAGTTTCGCAATTGGGCGACCAAACTTTCTAACCTGGGACCTTAACTCAATTATGCTCAACCCGTCTAGGCCTAACTTGGGCTACAATTTGTACAATCAGAACTTTGTCGAAAAATAGTCACTGACTCAGTCTTGTGCTAGAATCCAATTCGAAGGACCATGTTATTTTTTTTTTTTATTGGGTTCAAAATCCCAGCTGAGCCGTGAACGGCCAAGCTCTGAAGGGCCAGTTCAACCTACAGCCCAAGTTAAGCTAGATTAAAAATTTACGGATTTGGAGGTCCTATTAGGTCCTACTCAGGGTTGCTGACTCGATGGGCCTACCTTAGACCTCAGTTGCATGAATTTAAGATAAAAAACAAAAGGGCCACTATTTATTGTCTTCTTTCTAAACCTTGCAACAATCTTGTATCTAAACAACCAAACTGAATTGCAAGAGAGCTCTCTATAAGACCACACCCCGTAAGTACCGCATTCCACAAACGAGTAGAGAAGACGCGCAGCGCCCCAAAAAATGATGCCACAAGAGTGCCCAAACAATGATGCTACAAGAGCCCAAAAATGCTAGCTCTAAATTAAGTGAATTTTTCACTAACCTTACAATTATGAGATGGATATATTTTTTTTTTTAAGTTCGGGAAGAACCGATTCGCCTCTATTTAAAAGGGCATATCTCGGCGGAAAAAAAGAAAAAGGATATATATACACCTTAACTTACTATATACAAGCAATGCTGCATCAATCAGCTTAGTCATCATATCGCCTTGGGACAACAATGGTTCTTCCTCTTCTAGATTTTCTAACAACCATCAAGCTAGGCAAGTGCTCAGGAATCGTGTAGAGTAAGCTAGTTTCTGTAATATTTAATATTTTGAAATGTGAAATTTAATGGATCACATCACCTCAAATTCTGTTCACACAGATCAATTAATTATCAAACAAGATAAGAGTATTTTAGCAAAATCTAACAGAATATGTAATGTTATGTTCTTCTCAGGAGCACTACTGAAATATTTGGAAAAGCCATCCTCAGCAAAGCCTGATGAGCATCATGAGCCAACAGCAGGACCATCCTCTATGCAACCTCAAACACCAGTAGAAGTAGAGCCTGATGAACCAACAAGTGGCCCATCTTCTGTTCAGCTTCAAACACCATACACAGGCATTTCTACTGAGCAACAAGAACCAAGATCTGCTCCACCGCTTGATCCGTATGACTGGCCAGTTGTCCTGTCAGATGCCTTGAAGACAGATCTGGTGTCTCGAGGACTATTTCAAATCAGTCCAGATTTCACATTCCCTAAAAGAGAGGACGGTAGAAGCTTTCTTCACCATTACATGTACAGAACATTAATTAATGGGGAAAAAATAAAGCGAAGCTGGCTGATGTACTCTAGAAGGAATGATTCTCTTTATTGCTTCTGCTGCAAGGTGTTTTCAAGGAAGTCGTACAAACTAATTACGGATGGACTTTCAGACTGGATAAACGTTGGTTCGCTTCTGAAAGGCCATGAAAATAGTTCAGAACATGCAGATAATATGGCAACATGGAAGGATCTGGAACTGCGACTAAAAACTGGGAGGACCATTGACCAAACTGAAATGTCATTAATGGAGGTAGAGCGAAGACGCTGGCGAGATGTTCTCACGTGTCTTGCAAGTATAATCCAATCACTGGCAGAGAGAAACCTTGCTTTTAGGGGGTCTTCCTCTACATTGTACAATCGAGACAATGGCAACTTCTTGAAGGAGGTTGAGCTGCTTGCCAAATTTGATCCAGTGATGAAACAACACATCAGCAGAGTCGAAAGTGGCCAATATAGTCATTCAAGTTACCTAGAAAACATCATTCAAAATGAGCTCATTGAGTCCATTAGTGGGAAGATCTTGGATGCCATTGTTGCAGAAATAAAAGAAGCTAAATATTATTCTCATTTTAGACTACTCCAGACATAAGCCACCAAGAACAGATGTCGATTATTATCAGAACTGTTAAAATGGGTGAAGTACCAGAAATAAAAGAATACTTCTTGGGCTTTCTTGAGGCTTCAGAAAGTACAGGCCTGGGTTTATCAGTTCTGATTCTGAAGAGACTAGATAAACTGAATATTCACTTTGATGACTGCAGAGGACAGTCATATGACAACGGAGCGAACATGAAGGGCAAGAACAAAGGTGTTCAGGCAAGGTTATTAGAGAAGAAGTCGTGCACTCTATGTTCCATGTAGAGCTCACACTCTGAATCTTGTAGTGGCTGATGCAGCTAAAGCTTCCACAGATGCCATCAGCTTCTTTGGCAACGTACAAAAATTGTACAACCTTTTTGCAGCAGCTACACAGAGATGGACAATCCTAAAGAAGCATGTGAACATAACACTCAAGTCTTAAAGTGAAATCAGGTGGGAGAGCCGGCTTAAGAGCATTGAAGCTGTGCGATAACAGAGCCACATCAGAGAAGCCCTGTTGGAAGTCAGAAACAATGCCACAGATGCCATAGCCAGGACTGAAGCACAAGCACTTGCAGAGGAGGTAGGGTCTTATCGCTTTCAGATTTGCACAGTAGTATGTGTTAGAAAATCTAGAAGAGGAAGAACCATTGTTGTCCCAAGGCGATGTGATGACTAAGCTGATTGATGCAGCATTGCTTGTATATATTAAGTTAAGGTGTGTATATACAGTATATCCATCTCATAATTGTAAGATTAGTGAAAAATTCACTTAATTTAGAGCTAGCATTTTTGGGCTCTTGTGGCATCATTGTTTGGGCACTCTTGTGGCATCACTTTTTTGGGGCGCTGCGCGTCTTTTCTACTCGTTTGTGAAATGCGGTACTAACAGGGTGTGGTCTTATAGAGAGCTCTTGCAATTCAGTTTGGTTGTTTAGATAGAAGATTGTGTTGTTGTTGCAAGGTTTAGAAAGACCATAAATAGTGCCCCTTTTGTTTTTTATCTTAAATTCATGCAACTGAGGCCTAAGGTAGGCCCACATCGAGTCAGCAACCCTGAGGTAGGACCTAATTAGGACCTCCAAGTCCGTAAGTTTTTAATCTAGCTTAACTTGGGCTGTAGGTTGAACTGGTCCTTCAGAGCTTGGCCGTTCATGGGTCAGCTGGGATTTTGAACCCAATAAAAAAAAATAACAGTATGGTATGACATTCTTCATGCAGTCAACCTCCTCACAAAAACAAAAGACTCGCTCACCAGCTACAGAAACACAGGTTTTGTTGCAGCACAAGTCGTAGCTAGGGACATGTGTGAGGAAATGAATGTGGAGGCTGTGCTGAAGAAGAGGCTCGGATCCACAAAAAAGCACTTTGCTTACGAAGCTCCTGACGAACCATTTACAGAAGCCTTAAAGAGGCTGGAAGTAAAATTTTTCAATGTGGTGGTGGATTGTGCCATCAGGTCAATAAATGAGAGATTCAAAACATTAGACGATGTGAGGGACATATTTGGGGTTCTCCTAACTTCACCACAATAAACAAGGAAGACTCATCCTGCAAGTGTGAAAAGCTCTCTAAGATACTGAGCTCTGGAGCTGACTCTGACATTGATGGAAGAGAACTTGCCGACTTTACCTTCACACAACATGACTGCATTGGAGCTTCTCTCCTTCATTCATCAGAAGCAACTGGAGGAACTATACCCAAATCTCTGGGTTGCACTAAGAATTGCCTGCACTCTGCCTGTGACAGTAGCGTCAGCCGAGAGGAACTTCTCTAAGATGAAGCTAATCAAGAACTACCTCAGATCATCAATGGGGCAGGACCGCCTCAGTGTCCTTGGCATCATAAGCATCAACCAGGACGTTGGCAGGGAGATTTCATATGATGACGTTATTGATGATTTCGCCCAGAAAAAATCTAGGCGCCAAAAATTTTGAAGATACAAACTGTTCTATATAACTGTTAGCTATTACACGATTGTATCGTGGAGTTAGTAATTGTTTGGTAGTTGATAATTGCATTATTTTTTTATACATCGTTCTGTTATTTATTCTAAATACTGTATAAGCTAATTTTCAGGAATTTCATGGAGTATTTTTTCTGTTTGTCTTCTGAAAGTACATATTTGTTATTTTGGACATAAATGTTTCATAATTGTTTTTTACTAACACAGCCATTTTTTGTATGTGTGCTAAGGTGATGTAGTAAGGCGTGAGTTGGTGGATGGAGGGGTGGGGCCTCAAATGGGTATACTGCTTAGGGCCCCCTAATGGCTAGAAACGGCCCTGTTTGTATACACACCTTTTTTTATCGATATTTGATAGTGATGTACAAATTTCTGGTTTTTTTTACTCGTGCATTTGTAGTTGTAACAAAATCAATTAAGGGTGTACAGTCCAAATTCATTTAAATCTTCCACAAGCTGTTTTGCAAACTAAGGACGAAGAACATATGAAATTACAAAGGTCACTTTTGCTTTAAACATGTTAAATTTTGATGGTATGTCACTGTCAGAGTGTGTTGTAAAATTTACTTTTAAAACAATTAAATTAGTGCTAATGATAATGTTTATTGGCATGAGACGGATCCCATAAAAAAAAGGTACAGTATGTCCAACAAGGTAATCAACGATGCAACTAATCCATTAATAATTTAAAAAAAAACAGGACTGGTAATAAAGAAGTAACAATAATACACGTAAAGAAACGAGAAATAATAAAATTAGTAATAGCTTCATAAAAAGTACATGTAATGGAATGGCTAATGCAGGAGTTAAGTGGAACTATAGACAAACACTTTCATACCAAGAGGTTCACAGTCTAGAAGACAAAGCAGGACTGGACAATTGGATTCTGATTTTTTTAATGCTTTCCACTAAACTGTATTGAGCACGTCTTGTTAACTCAGGAAGATTTGGAAAGTTGCGGTTAGCGAACATTTGAGAAACTGAACATCTTGGAGGTAATTATGTCAGAGTCGTCACTCAAAGAGCTAGTGATAGTTTGACCCAGATACTTAAATTCTTGTACCTGCTCTACTGGTTCGTCTCTTATTTTGAAAATAATAGCTGTTTCTGAGCTTTTAGGATGGAACTGCATTCATGGCCGTAACTACCTATGAGGTCACCGAGGTCCGACCTCGGTAATTATTTCCTAAAAAAAACCAAAAAAAAACCGCTTTTCTTTTGAAAAGAGGGAGCGTCGAGCGTTTTGTGTTTAGTGTATAGCTTGGGTTGTTTTTGTAGATGTCATTTTGGTCTGAATTTTGCTCGTCCCGCCGCGCTCGAAAAAAATCTGGACCTCACTAATTTCTAAACCCTAGTTACGGCCCTGACTGCATTACCTTAGTTTTGGTGACATTAAAATTAACGTCATGATTCTGTGAATGACTCTCTTTGATTGGGTTCGGAATCCAAGCCGAGCTTTGAACGGCCAAGCTCAAAAGGGATACTTTAACTTATAGCTTGTTATACTACACTGAAACAGATTTTATGGTCTTGGAGGTCCTACCTCAGGATTGTCGACTAGACTTGCGCCTACTTTAGGCCTCAGTAACATAAAAATAAAAAAGGACACTAGTTATGGGGGTATTTCTAAACCTTGTAACAACACGACCTGCAACATAAAGATTCGGAATGGTATACTGCTTTGTTATATCTTTGTTTACTTTGGTTTGTACCCGCTAGCAAAGTGTTATGCACAATCCTGTACTGTACACAAACTGGTGATTGACTAAACTTTTAATAATTACAGAAAGCAGAACATTATCCGGTAATTATGTCGCAAATGACATGGCCTGAAGTTGAAATAAAAAATACATTTTTCTAGTGTATTTTGATGTGCTCTGTTCAAACATAACCATTTCTTGTGCAAATGAATAAATATGTGTTGGGCCATTTAATGACAACTGTATTTATATTCATTTGCACAAGAAATGAAGGTCATATTCGAACAAAGCACACCAAAATGCACTTTAAAAATGTATTTTTTGGACCATTAACATATTGCTTCCCAAAGCATTCGGGAAGCAATGTTAGTGATCCCTCCTGGGAAGCAATATGTTAGAGAGAAAGGTAGGTTGGTTGGTTGGTTAGAGAGGGGTTGGTAATCTAGGCTAACTAGTGAAAATATCACGACCTAACCTGACCAATCGTCAAGGGCGTACAGTTGACCTAACGAGTGATTAGGTTAGGTCGTGATATTTTCGTTAGTTAGTCTTAGCTAATCTCTAAATATTATAAGCTATTGTAATGCAACTGTAATTGGTTGTGTAATGTCTATTTTTGCGAAGCAATATAATGTTAATGTTATAATGTTACAGACCAACAAAGACCCTAGGATCCACTCATGGCTGGTCTACCTAACTGTGTTCGTAATTGTGTATGTCCTCCGTGGTGGCGGAGGGGACCTACAATTTTACGTGGGTTCCGAACCACAAGAACATAAGAAATTTATGTAAAAACCGCCGGTAAATTGGCAACGACCAATTTTTACGAAACTAAATAATTATCAATTTAAAACCAATTAATTATCGATTTAAAACTAAAGATAGAATCTCAGGATCCAGAGGATCTAGTCATAATAGACTACTATCCACAAATATGTTACACTCTATATCTATTTATAACGGACACGCAAATATATCAGATTCAAAGAATCCAGTCAATTTCATTACGGTATCCATCAAGTCACGGTCCATATCGATTGCGGACCAAGTCGAAATTTACAATCATATACATTACAATATATACACTTACGAGAAAAAGTGTAGGTGTGGCTGTAAAGTAATGTAGAAATGTGTGCACCCATTTTGGGTCTCCCATTTAAAGGTGTTTGTGGGGCAAGTGAAGATCATGAGTTTTTCAATACCTCACAGTACTATGGGGGGCACCGCTCGGCAGAGGAATATCTTTAAATGGGGTGTGTAAGGACAGAGAGTATCCCCTAACCCAAGACGCTGCCTCCCTATATCCCACAACACTTGTGTTGAGCTGTGGGATCTATCCCCAGAAAGCCTTAATTTTACTACCTTAAACTATACCCTTTCTATCAACATATGCGTCTAATCGATTTTTAAACATGTTTATAGACGTGCTACTAATTACTTCTACCGCCAAACTATTCCAGCTATTTACTATTCTATGCGTAAAAAAGTTTTTCGCAACTGCTGTCTCGAACCTTCTACTTGTCAACTTACACCCGTTATTTCTAGTCCTATTATATTGAGATATTTCGAAAAAGCTATCTCTATCTACGTTATCGAACCCATTCATAATTTTGAAAACCTGAATTAGATCACCCCTTAACCTCCTCGTCTCGAGTGTTGTCAATTTTAACTCCTTAAGCCTATCCTCGTACGACTTTGACCTAAGCGACGGAATCATCATAGTTGCTCGTCTTTGAACTCTTTCGATTTTGTCTATATCTTTGCGCATATGCGGATTCCAAAATTGGACCACGTACTCCAAATGGGGTCTAACTAATGATTTATAAAGTAGAACTATAATATCGCGCGATTTGTACTCAAAATTTCGAGCTATAAAACCTAACACTTTGTTCGACTTATTGACCGCTGCTGTACTTTGTTTCGCTACTTTTAAATCACCCGTGACTATAACTCCTAAATCTTTTTCCTGCTCTACGCTTGTTAAATCTTTCCCTGACATACTATACGCAAAATTACCATTACGCGAACCTATATGCAAAATTTTGCACTTAACGTTAAATCTCATTTGCCATGTGACTGACCAATCAACGATTTTATTCAGATCTTCCTGAATTTTACCTCTATCTTCGTCATTAATCGCCCTACCACCCAGCTTCGTGTCATCCGCAAACTTTGAAACTGTACTGACTAGGCCGACATCTAAATCGTTAATATATATAAGAAAAAGCAAGGGGCCCAATACAGAACCCTGAGGAACGCCACTCGCTACATTAGCCCAACACGACTCCGCTCCATCAACGACCACCCTCTGTTTCCTGCCTCGCAACCACTCTTCTAGCCAATTTATTACTACACCCCTGATTCCATGAGCCTTAGTTTTTTCAATGAGTCTTTTGTGCGGCACGTGTCAAACGCTTTTTGAAAATCTAAATACACTACATCAACCGCCCGATGTCTGTCGTAAACGTCAACCACGCTTTGGAAAATTCTAAAAGATTAGTTAAGCAAGATTTGTTTCGCCTAAATCCGTGCTGCGTATTTCTAACTAGCTTATGGAATTCTAAGTGTTCGACTATACGATCCCTAATTATTGATTCCAGTAGCTTACCTACAACAGACGTTAAACTGATTGGTCCTATAATTTCCCGCCGCACCTTTATCGCCTTTCTTAAAGATAGGTGTTACGTTTGCTAACTTGAAATTATCTGGTACGCACCCCTCAGAAATAGACGCATTAAAATCTTTGTTAGCGGCACAAAATGCTATCTTTTAATTCTTTTAGTTGTATGGGTTATATGGAATCCGGCCCCGGTGATTTACGCGTTTTCATTTTATCAATATAGCGCGTTACCTCCCCTTCACTAACCACTGTATTATCCAAAATATTACCATTATCAAACGGTATTATGTCCGTGACCGTAGGGATATTTGTTACATCTTCTAGAGTAAAAACTGACGTAAAAAATTCGTTTAGCAAGGTAGCCATTTCCTTGTTTTCAGAAACTAGATCTCCGTTTTTTTTTCAAAGGCCCCAAGACGCTTTTTACTGGATTTCTATTATTGACGTATTGAAAGAATCGCTTGGGGTTTTCTTTACCGTCACGAGCTATGGAGATTTCAAATTCGTGCTTGGACTTTTTTATTACACTTTTCGCTTCACGCCTTAGAGATATGTAGTTGTTTCGTAACCACAAATTGTCTTTATCGCACTTATGTAGCCTATAAGCCCTATCTCTACTCTTTATAATGTCTCCTACTCTAGAAGTAAACCACAAGGGCTTGTTGTTTACTTTCGCACGCTTAATTTTGTACGGTACACATTCCTCATTTATAGTCCTAAATACTGTTTCGAACGATTCCCACATTAGTTTTGCGTTGGAGTTCCCTATCACGTTTTCCCAATTGACGTGTGACAATTTATTTCGAAATTTACTAAAGTCTGCGTGCTGGAAGTTAGGAATTTTGTCGAGTTAGCTGGTTTCGAGTGACTTACTGAGAGGACAAACTCTACCATATTGTGATCGCTATTGCCCAACGTTCTATTATTGAAGATCAGTAATTAGCCTATCATCCGTAGTTATTACTAAATCTAAAATACTGTCCAACTCGTAGGTTCCCCAACCTTTTGAATAAGAAAGCTATCCTCGAGAAAATTAACTAAACGATTACCTTCCGCGTCTCCTGCATTGTATCGTAATTCACGTTGCGCAATTAAAGTCACCCATAACTAAAGCCTGCTCACTACCGATTATTCGCTTTAGTTCACGATATAACGCTTCGTCGTATCAGCTGTTTGATTAGGGGGCCTATATATAACCGCAACAAGAAGTTTGAAATCGTTCAATTTAAGTTCTGCTATAGTCGAATCTATCGGTTCTGGAATTGTGTGCTTTACTTCTATAACGTTCGCTATATTACACTGGGGAACAAATTTCAACTTTTTGTCTATTGAATTAGATTTGACAGTTAGTTCTAGGTAATTTGGGTGCGCTGAGCACGAATTTTACTCGGTTTTGCTCTATCAGGTCCTGATTTTGCTCAACACCCCTCCTCTTTCGTCGTATTCATAAAAAGGTTTTTTTCTCAATACTCGCTAAGTCTTTTTGCAGTTACACATTATGCAACTAGGTTTTTATCTAGGTATTTGTACCTATTGTTATGGTATTGTTGTATTATGTATATTTTTATATGTAACACCCTAAAAATATTTTTAATTTTGTCATTTTTAACCCATTTTAATATTAGTAAATTAAGCTAAAAATATCATAGAATTCTAAAATTTTCTCGAGCGTTCCTGTTCTCTGTAGAGTATTCTAGAGGGACAACTAAAATATATAAAAGCGACTCGTTTCCAGAGTTAATCAGTCAATCAGTCAGTCAGTCAGTTGAGTTAGTTAATTAAGTTTGGGCATTAACATAATTTTGAATTGGCATATGATTTAGTGAGTAATTTTGTCATCGTGATTTAATATAGTTGATTTAATTAGACGTAATTTATATTGTACCTACTCATCCGTGTTTCTAGTTTAATTTCATAGATTGTAAGTACCTATTTCATAATAAGTACCTATTTAAACTATTTTTGTGTTTATATTTCAGATTTTCTTAAATTTATATGAATTAAGGGCTTTAAATACCTTTACAAATTGGCAGAACAATCAAGCAATATGTCATCAAGCACTAGAAAGTTCAAATGCAAAAACAACCCTGATTCCTTCTGTTATATATGTGGAAATTTTACACTTCCACATCAACGAGCAAATATAACTGACTTCGTAAAAAGAGCTTACTTAGCTTATTTTGGCATAAAACTGGGGGACCAAGATAAATCGTGGGCTCCACATAAAGCCTGCACTATATGCATTGAAAGACTGCGACATTGGACGAAGGGTTCGGATTCAAAAATACCTTTTGGAGTTCCGATGGTAAGTTTATGATTTCATAAAACTACGTAATTTAATCACTAGTATACTGTAACTTACCTAAATGTAATTGTAACTTAGGTACATAAACAAAAATTTACAGAAAATGTTTATAAGAATCTCAAATATTGCATAAGGTTGAAACACAGAAATGTTAAATGTTTGGGTGATAACTTTTGATAAAATTCATAAAAACAAGTCTCTCGTCGCTTTTGTTAACGCTTTACAATTTTTTTTCCATATCAGGTGTGGCGAGAGCCTACTAACCACGAGACCGATTGCTACCTTTGCTTTGTCAAGACTTCGGGCTTCACTAAGAAAAATAAACATTGTATCGAGTACCCAAATTTCGACACCGCGATACGACCTGTGCTACATTCAAATGAGATCCCCATTCCAAAATTTAAGGGTCTGCCAACTCAAGAATTAGTTGAAGATGTTCCTGAAAATATTATGCACTTTGAGGAGTCAGACACCGATTTTGACCCCAGCGTATTTGAAAGTCAAAACGATCCGCAAAAGTTTAACCAGGCCGAGTTGAATGATCTTGTAAGGGATCTAAATTTGCAAAAAAGGCTGCGGAAATTTTAGCTTCAAGACTTAAAGAGAAAAACTTGCTTACTTCAAACACACACATTTCATTTTACAGAAAAAGAGAAGAAGAACTTGTTAAATATTTTAGAACAGAGGATAGTTTAGTATATTGCTGCGACATAGTTGGTTTGTTAAAGATGGGGGTTGAGTCTTACGATGCAAATGATTGGCGCTTGTTTTTAGACAGTTCGAAAAGAAGTCTTAAGTGTGTGTTGTTGCATAATGGCAATCTATACGGCTCGATACCGATTGGGCACTCAACAAAATTAAAAAAAAGTATGAACATATAGAAAAGGTTTTAAATCTTATCAAATATAGGGAGCACGAGTGGATCATATGTGTTGACTTAAAAATGGTTAATTTTCTGCTAGGACAACAAGGAGGGTATACTAAATATCCCTGCTTCCTTTGCTTATGGGACAGCAGAGCCAAGGAAGAACATTATTTCAAACAAATCTGGCCAGCACGAACATCACTTACTGTCGGAGAAAAAAACGTAATTAATCCACCTTTAGTGAGCAGAGATAAAATCATATTTCCTCCTCTGCATATAAAACTAGGCCTCATTAAACAATATGTAAAAGCTTTAGATACGAACGGCGAGTGTTTCAAATACATAACTTCAAAATTTCCAAGTTTAAGTTATGAAAAAATCAAGGCGGGAATTTTCGACGGTCCACAAATAAGAACAATGATTAAAGACAGCAATTTTCCTAATGTCATGAATGAACGCGAAAAAAATGGCTGGTTCTCATTCGTGGACTTGATAGAAAACTTTTTAGGCAATTATAGGGCAGATAACTACGAAGAAATCGTAAAAAAACTTTTAAGGGACTACAAAGAGTTAGGTTGCAATATGAGCATAAAAATGCATTTTTTGAATAGCCATCTTGACCAATTTCCAAGTAATTTAGGTGATGTAAGTGACGAACAAGGGGAGAGATTCCACCAAGATATAAAATTATGGAGGAACGGTACCAAGGCCGCTGGGATTCCCACATGATGGCTGATTACTGCTGGTGCTTGAAAAGAGACCTGCCATCAACAAGCAAATACGCTAGAAAGTCTTACAAAAGAAATTTTTGCCACAGTGAAAGCTTCATATCTGTTTGTTTTTTTATTTTAAGTCATTTCTATCGTTATAATGTAATTTTACTGTAGTTTGAACTGCTTGTATTCATGAAACTTGAAAAAAAAATTTAACACATGACTTAATTTTTTAGTCCTAATTTGAAAAATCTGGAAAATGGCACATAGGCTGTCGACAAGAATCAGGACCTGATAGAGCCAAACCGAGTTGAAATTCGTATTCAGCGCACCCAAATTACCTAGAATCAAGTGTCAGATATCATTCAATAAAATACGTGTTGCCCAGTGTTATCTTTGATATACAACATAACACCGCCTCCTCGCCTACCTATTCTGTTTTTAACAAAAAGTCTATAACCTTTAATTTGATACTCCCCTACAAAGTCACGAGTTTCAGTGCTAAGCCACGATTCATTTATCGCAATTATATCATAGTCTTTACAAGCAATTAAAGAAAAAAATTCGTTTATTTTATTTCGTAGGCTACGAGCATTTAAGGATAGAACCTTCAAATTGTTTGTAATTGCGACAACTTCGCGAGCGCAGTGGAAATTTATGGAATTTACGCTGGGACCGTTCGAGTTACGGCAGCCTGAAAAGAAGAGACAGTATTATGAAATAGTCTTCCTAAACGCGCAGCTCCTACGTCATTAAGATGAAGTCCATCTCCGAGGAACAAGTCCCTCCTGCCGCAGAAACTGTTCCAAAAATTCTCAAAATGCACTCCTTCCTGTTGGCAAAGAGACTTTAGGTTATTGTTAATATAGGTCGCCTTGCTGTAGAAATCGTTACGATGGATAATTCGAGGAAGTATACCTGTTAAAACAATCTTACTAGAGCGATTAAAGGAAAAAACTAATAAGTCCCTGTACCTAGCCAGCAGTTCTTCCGATCTAGAATTTAAAACGTTATTAGTACCGACATGAATAACATACGTTGTGTCCTCGGAGGTACCATTTGTAAATTGGTCAACACTATTAGTTATATCCTCCACCCTTGCACCAGGGTAGCAGTAACGGCGCCTACGACGAGGGTTTCTCCCACAGAATTCCTCGAGCTGTCCTCGAACAATGGAATCGCCAACGAGTCGTATTTCCGGTTCATCATCATCTTCAAAACCTAAAACAGAAAACTTATTGTTTGTTATTACTGGTAGACATGTCTTAGGTTTTCTCAATGGGGCTCCATTACGCACTCGAACGAAGGGTTGGGAACTAGGAGAAGAGAGAGGGCTATTAATACTATTTATATTATTAATAGAAACTGAGGCAGGAGGGGTCGCAACTGGAGTCTCAAGGGATTCTAATTTTGCCGTCAGGAGCATCACCCTTTCTTCAAGGCTTACTCTGGCCTCCTTCTCACGTTCTAACTCGTTCCTCAGCACTTTTAAGTTTGAGCACCACCTGCAAACTAACTGTTCATTATTATTAGCCATTGTAAACGCGTAAGCGGCAAATTTCCCTTCACAGCGACTGCAAGTACTTGACGGGGGTGCCATGCTTTTAATTAGTTAAACAACAAAAAAATAAAAATAAAAATACGAGCGTTTGGAAATTAATAAATTACAATGTAGGTCTACCGCGTTTTTGAAACGCAGAAACAGGTTCTTGTAACACAAATTTATACTAAATGCATATAGAATTAAGCTACTGACAAAAGATCTGTAAAAGAAGAGTATTTATAACACTTCTGTCCGCGATTTGACCCGACTTTTTCTCTTTTCTTCTTCACACGGTGCGGGACAAAACACTACATGACCTCTCGAAGGAAGGAAAAATGAACCTTATGTCAACACGTTTTTTGATAGATTTGAAAAACAACACGGCAAGCCACGTTTGATCAAATAATATACTTAACATAGTATTGAATAACGACAATAAATGAAATATATTCGTTAATGAATGATTAGTAGCACGAAGTAATTTAGTTATGAATGCACCGAACACTATTTTTTTTTAAAACACTAACGAAAACCACTTATTCAATTGATAACAGGGCACTCGATAAAACACGTCTGTTCACAAGGAAAGACTGATCCGTATTTTTTACTACATTTCATACAATAAAGCATAACCTAACATGTTATGAGATCTCGTAAACGACGCATTACCACAGGAAACGTCCAAAATACCAAAATACCAAAATTAACCAGAAAGTTTGCTCGCGTCATTTTCGTTTAAACTAACGAAAATATCACGACTTAACCTAACCACTCATCAAGGGCGTACAGTTGACCTAACCGGGCATTCAACTAACCTAACAGGCAAGTTAAGGATGAGAGAATAACGCAGTAATTGATAAAAACATCCAATCCTTTATCTTCATCTAGGGCACATGACGAATCAAGTTCTCAAAGTCGAAACCACACGAACGGCACGTCATAATTCTATCACAACCACCACCAAACTGAATCCAATTAGAAAAAAAAAAAATAGCCAGAACAGAAACCAACAAACTAATTAAGTCGGAGGGTAGCGCAAAAATAGCGCAAAATTATACTCGTCGGACCAAATATATATATATAATTTCCTTCAAAAGAAGTGGGTCTTCTGTGTGAACCAAATATTCCTCGTTCTTGTTTTGTGCGGAATTTCCAGTTCCATTTTCGACTGAAAGTACAAGGAACAAACTTCGAACAGTTCCAGTGAGCATATTGCTAAGAAGCAAGGAAATATCACTGAAGTATGACTGAAAACAAATTGACTATTTTATCGACAAAAATTTATCGCCTATATGAAATTTCCTCAAAAATAAATAAAAAAATTGTGATAGGACTTAGTTAGCAAAATCAGCAAACACCTTCAACGCAAGTGGAATTCCTTCTTTTAATTAAACGAACTGATTTCTTTGAACTTTGTTCCTTGAGCACTGAAGGAGGTATAACAAAATGTACCGACAGACATTATTAGTAAGCAAGTGAAAATGATAACCGAAAGGTTAGGTTGGAAGTATTTGCACATTATCCCAGTAGCATAATACCGGGTGTGTATGAAGTAACGCGAGTGAAGAGAAATCCGATTTAAATTATATTAACGCGAGTGAACATGGACGAGTAATATCTATTACATGTACTTTATAACTGTGTATTCCATAGTAAGATTTATAAGACGTGTTGAAAATGTTTTTAATAGTTAAACAAGTTGAAACTAGTTTAAACCAGTTCAAATCGGCTCGCTCGCTCTCTCTCTCTCTCTCTATTTACATTACTTTATACACACCTTGTATAAGTAATTACGAAAGTAATTTGATTTCAGTCACAATTACCATACAATTTTAATTGAATTGGTAGTATAATTATTCATTTTTGGAGAAGTTGTAATTAGTAACCGATTAAAGGTAATTAACTACTTTACGACTCTACTGACAGGAAACGGCTCTCAAGTATTTCCTATAGCAGGGGGTGGCCAAAGTTCCTAACCCTACGAGGACTTTGACCCCAGAAAAGTTATGACGCCAAATTCATACACGGTTTAAGATGAGACGCAATGAACTCCAAAACCAGCAAAAGACCATTGTATGGAATTACGGGTAAAATCATTAACGCGTATTTGAAAATTTAAATTTCGGTGTGTGTGTGTGTGTGTGTGTGTGTGTGTGTGTGTGGTGTGTGTGTGTGTGTGTGTTTAAAAGGAAAATAAAAATCGTGACCTTTTCTTAAAAATTAAATGTAAAAGTACATATTTAAATTACAAAAATGCAAGTTAAATATTTACATTGTCGAAAACTTATCTAAAATCTTGAGGTATATACCCAAAAAAAAAGTAAAATAAAAATTTGAACTAAAAAATATCAAATCATTTAAAATTAAAGACAAACTGTTTTAAGTAACCTAATAATCCTCTCGGTCATTTCTTTCACACACGAACATTACCAGAAACCCGAAAATTATTTTTTTTAAGCTTTTCCTGCCACTTTTTTCCAATAAGCATTTGGCGGGTCTGGTGTCACGAACGACCATAAATTCGTAAATAAAACCAATTCAAAATCCTTAACTGGTAAATGCTAATTTCTTTCAATGCAATAATTACAATAAACTTTTAAATTAAATCTATATTCGTTTAATAAACATATTAAATTTTTTTTGTAAAAATATAACAATCATTGAATAAATATGAATCGACTTTAAAATATCAAAATATGTGAGCAGAAAAAAAAGATCGTATCTTTTAATACATGCAACCAGGCATGGGGCTGAAGTCAGCTTCGGCTGGCTGACAGATAAGACATTTGAAAGATGCAATTTTAAATTGCTGATATGTATGTTTCTATTGTATTTGTATTTTTTGTATTGTATTCCTATTTAATATGAATGGAAAATTTTTGATTACGAGTATTTAATATCTTGAAAAGTCGGCTTCGGCTTGAGCCCCCCCATGTCTGCATGCAACACACACTGAGGAGTGGGTTGAGGATGGAGGTGGGCATCAATCTCCATCTCCCACAGTAAAACGACTGATTTTGGCGTCATGCTAAATCCTCTCGCGAAACAGAAACATCTAAATCCCAATATCACGGTTTAACACGTGCCGTGTGTGTGTGTGTGTGTGTGTGTGTGTGTGTGTGTGTGTGATCATTTTGGATACGTTATTAAAGTTTCAACTTAAAAATTTCAGAAAGTATCTATATCGGTTCCATAAAATTCTACTTAAAAATGGCAAGTTAAACAAATATTATTCTTTAAACAAAGCAAAAAAATAAATCCCTAATATTTATGAACAATTAAAAAAAGAACTTCCTACAATTGGCAGCTCCGCATCTGCATTCCGTTTTTCCGGCGTTAAGGACGCGGTTTCTGGGCGTTTTGCGAATGAATTCCGTCGTAGGAATAATAGTGCACCCTTCTTCGTCTTGACGCTTCGTCGGCGTGATAGGGAAGTACTCACCCACTGGAAAATATAAACAAATCCCTAAATACGCAATGTATTTTGAACAAACTTATCATTTTGCAACGCAAAAAACGCAGTACGGTAACAAAAAATTCTTCAAAAACAATATGCATGCAATAGTGAAGTCGTAAATAAGACCGTGGCTTCAGATACAATTTCTTAATCCGATTTATTCATGACATGATCGATTGAATAGGCTGATGACGTTTGTGATAGATAGATAGAGATAGGTATATCTATCTATCTACCTGTATATGAGGGGTCCCGCATCTTAAGGTACCTAAGCGCCAAAATTAAAATTCGCTAGAAATCGCCTTCAAAGTTCAGCAATGTTCTCGCAATAGTGTTATTAATTGAGTTAGAACGTTCATTTTTGGCTAAATTAGAGTTCTAAGTATGCTAATGAAGATGTTGAGTTTTTGGAATATATTTTCATATTTTATATATATTTAAAAAAAAAAAATTATTTTCTTATTATGCCGAACTTTGGGTGAACTTTTGGCTGGCGATAGAGGTGAAAAAATTAGTTCGCTTCATAAGGTTTTCAACCATACTTCTAGTGTCGTAAGGTCATTATAACCCAAACCACGCGATAGAGGAAGGGTGAAAATAGTGATATCGATCAAAAACACGTTTTCGCCTGTGGAGGAGAGGTGATAAAAAGTTTAAAATAAATTAAAAAAAAAAGTTACTCCTGTTTGCGGATTGAATATTTTATTATTCAGTTCCAGGAAGATCTCTCGAGCCTCAGAGGGTTTTAAAAGAGAGGCGATTAAGGAGTAATTTGTATTTTAAGCCATGGTAGTTTGTTTACAGTTTGTCCTCTCTTGCTTCCCACTCATGGGTGGAGCGTATTCATTAAAAAGTGTAGAAATGGTAAAGCTTAAATAGTCAACGGCTCAAATTCACACGGAACAACCGAATTGAGATTAATTTCAACCATAGGAAGACTGAGACAGAAGAAAATGCAGTAAATTTTTTACAAGAATATAACTTAATACCGAAAGAAAAAGTGTCCTAGAAAACATCAAATGCTAATAAGCCTAACTTAACCTAACCTAAGTATTTCTCGATGAAATGGTTTATAATTTTGAAATCAGCGTGAAAAACTGTACATATTACGTTGTTTTCATAAAAATCGGAAACAGTTAATGAAACAGGAAAGACCCATAAAATTTAGTACGTATTTTATTAGCTACAGTATATAATTATGAATATCATTATATATATATATATACACATATATATATATATACACACACACACACACACATATTATATATATATATATACACACTTTTTTTTTTTTTTTTTTTTTCCCCCCTTTCTGATTTACCGCCGATTCGTACCTAAAAGGGCGGTACATATCTCGGCGAGGCGGTGATTGGGTGATGTGACTGTGTTGGGGGTGGTAGACTAGGGAAGTGAGTAAGGGTCAGTCACTGGATAGTGGGTAGGAGGGGTACGGTTTTAAATGCGATGGAGCAGCTGGGAGTAAGTAAGGAAGAAGAGAATCGCTTCCGTTGAAAAGTAGGGGCCGTCGGCGAGTGTGGATCGCAGTAGGAGGTTGGAGTATGAAGAGGGATCCGGAGTTCGCGAAATTGAAGGCTTGGTCGGGAGCATGGCTGGCTATCTACAATTCACCATGAAAGGAATCGGTCGGCCTGTCGAACCCCGCGGAGGTGGCGGGATCGAGTCAGCCGAGCGAGACCGGAGGCGTGGATCACGGCAGGCAGAGGAACATCGTGGGCTGAGAGGGTCGGATGTATTGTGACGGGCTTCTATGGTCGGACCAGGAGGGGGCACGGCAGCCCCAAAAGTGGCGCTACCCCGCCTGTCCGGGGTCTCATGGCGGACTCGAGGTGGTGATAAGGGGTACCAAAAGGACCGGGCGGGTGGGAGGGAGGGAGGGCGTACACAGGGTAGCTGACAAGGAGGGGGCCGGGGATGTTGGGGAAATAGGTACGATAGGGGTGGAAGGAGGTGAATCAGAGTAGTCTCGTGGAGGGGTGGAGAAAATGGCACCAGGAGGCAAGGGCAGATCCATAAGACTCGTGGGCGTGGGCGCGGCCGAGCTTCCCTCGGTCATACCGTGCAGCCGCGCCAGGGCCGCATCCACCGGATCCTCGGGGGGGGGGGGGGGGGGGGGGGGGGGGGGGGGGGGGGGAGGATATTGTTCGGACTGGGTCCCGTCGTCCGGGCGGGTCGTGGATCTCAGCCACTATTGTCAGGGTCTGTGGGGTAGAGTGGTGGGACTTCTACGATGGGGAGAGATGGACATGGTAGTAGGCGTGGTGGGCGGAGTGAGGATCCGAGGGGAAGAGGGAGAGAGACGTTGGAAGGCCGGAGGGTCCGGTGACACGCTCCGGCGTCTCCGCCTCGACGGCTTGCTCCGGGCGGCAGGTTCGGGCGTGTGCAGGGGGTACTGGGAAGGCGGGGTTTGAGGTGGATGGGACCTGGGTGTCCTGGTCCCAGACACCTGGGGAATTCGTGGCAGGTGAGATGCGGGAAGAGGAGGAATGGCAGGGGGACAGGAAACCGTCGGGTCCTGCGAGGGTTTTCTTTGAGGGGAACAGAGAGCAGTGGCTTGGGGGGGTTTCGGCGGCAGGCCAGGGGGGCGTGCCGAGATGATAGAGCCGAGAGCAGCGGCATAGGACACCCCCGGCCTCACCTCCCGACTCCGCACCCTGTCGCGTGCCTCACGGGGCTAAGGAAGTCCGTCACCTGTAGGCCTCGGACCTCCTTCTCGAACCTGAAGAAAAGGCTTCTCGAGATGAAGAGGGGTGTGCACCTTCACAGTTGGAGCATTTGGGCGTATTGGGGCACCTGTCAGGGTGAGCGAGTCGTCCACAGTGAACACATAATTGATGCGGCTGTCGACAAGCGGAGCTAACGTGTCCGAATTTGTTGCATTTGAAGCAACGGGTCGGGTCTGGGACGTATGGGCGGATAGAAAACTCGCATGAGGCGCGGTCTCCCATACCCTACAATGCGGCCGGGGGGATTAGTGTGTTGAAAGTAAGGAGCAGACGTGGGGTGGGGGAGGGGGTGCCACCCTGTCGGGATGTGAAACGATAGATCTTAGTGACTCCTTGGGTGCGAGGTCCTCCAGGAGCTCGTTCACTGCGACCGACAATAGGCGGGTGGCGTAAATAGTGCCCTGACTCTGGTTCAGGCCAGGGTGTGGGGAAACGGACACCGAGCATCCAAGGACCTCAGTGACGGAGAGTAGGGCTTTCGTCTCTGCGGCTGAGCGTGATTTTATGAGGAGGGAGCCATCCCTCTGTGGACGTACGTCATAGCGGCTGGAGTTGCTGTGGGTTCGGATCGCCTGGAACGTCCGTTCAGAGTTGTTCGGGAGGGACCCAGATGTAGGCCGAATCACCAGGAATTTGTGGAGACTTGGGAGGGAGAGGGAGGCTGTAGAGTCGAAATAGACTGGGATATTCAACGGTCGATAGGACGGCCGTGAATGCTGGCTCCCCCGTCCGCCGCGAGGCTCTCTCCGTGGGGAGGTGGGCTGACGGCGGGTGAGGGGGGCATATGGGGAGAGCAAGAAGCCAGGTTGTGGGGGCAAGTCCTCGGTGGAACTTGACTTGCCCGAAGGTGGCTGAAGTGGGCTGGGGCGAGACCCCTGCTCCAGAGTGTGTAGGTCCAAGGGCGTAGTCGAGGGACGGACTAGGGTCGGCAATGGAAAAGGAGAGTGCAAGCGTTCCGCTTCCACAGGGGGGTCAACCCCATTAGGTTGCGGTCTTCAGTGGTAAAGGACTCGAGGGCCTGGTTCCCACCACCCGAGTGTTGAGAGGAGTATCCGGGAATGAGAAGCAGTAGTCGTAGCCGAGGGGAGAAGTGTCCATAGCAAAACAAAAAAGAACTTCATCCCCGTGCGCATCCAGCCACCACCGACTCCAACAAGGGAAAGGCGAAGTGTGGGCACACTTGGTCCACCGCCGATAGATGTCACGCAGGGGAGATACGCCCGCACCCAGTCCCTGTGCCTGAAAGGCGGCCACTCTCATCCAACGCGCGGTGAAAAAGTGGCAGGGACAGGGTTTGGGTTTAGTTGGAAAGCGACAAGGGTGCAGGGCAACCACCACCCACACACCAAGGCCAAGGAAAAGGGTCAAAATCAAAGTCCAAAGAACAACACCAAAATAAACAGGGAGAAGCCAGAAAAAATGGGTTAAAGGAGAAAGAAAGAAAAAAAGAAGCAGGAGATCAGCCGGGTCCCCAAACGGGCCCAATGGTCCACGAGGGCAGAGAAAGCCCTTACACCGAAGAAAGGTGTATTCCCACATTCGCCACAGAGGGACACGCCCTATCGCTCCGGACAAGCAAAGGGACACACACACCACACACACATATATATATATATACACACACACACACACACACACACACACACACACACACACATATATATTATATATATATACACACACACACAATATATATATATATATATATATATAATATATATATATATATATATATACACACACACACACACATATATATATATATATATACACACACACACATATATACATATGGTATTGTCATTACGTGTACTTTTTAGTAAATTTTTAGTTTTTAAATTTATTATTGTTTGATTTATCTTATCGATTATTACTTTCAAGAATAATGTTCTATTTTATGTGATTCTATCCTGCCAATAGCGCTTATCATCATCATCATCGTTTGAATATAAAAAGCTGAAAGTAGTTATTAAACCCATACTGGAGTCTGCAGATCTTAAGTTTAACTGGAATAAAATCATGCATATAACACCAAAAATCACATTTCCAAATAAGTTGGGGTGAGAAGGCAGACATGCTGGGATACAAATATAGAAGGAAGAAAGAGGCAAGAACTAATGCATATGCACATTCATTCACATGGTATCGTGGTGAACCAACACCCTCCCACATGACTAAATTCCATAGCTGCGGCGGTGCTTCCAGGCTTTGTCAAAATAAACGAGACAAAGTCCCGAACTTACATACCTCTAACAAACTCCATTCCAACCTACATGCAGCCACTTCTCGCGCATTACCCAAATCAAGTTCAGTCTTCCTAAGGCAATCATTCACCATGTTCATCCATTTTCTTCTCGACCTCCCTCTCCTCCTCTTACCTTCGCAAACATCTTATATACACTCTCTTCACAATTCTGTCATCTTCCACTCTCTCGACAACTCCAAACCACTAACATATTCTCCTCAATTTTCACTTCGTGACTTCCGACACCACATCTGTCCAGAACCATACGATTTCTGACACTATGAAATCCGGTCCGGCGCACACCACATACTTCTAAGTTATTCATCAACTGCTCTCACCTTTGTCTTCTCCCTTTCATGCCATGTCAATGTTTCACACGCCTACAAAAGTGTCAGTACTAACACACCTTCGTGTAAACATCTCGCATCATCTCTGCCAGTCTCCATTTCCTCACAACCGCCACCTTCCACCCTTGATTTACTCTACTATTAATTTCATCGGCACTCGTACCTCTTCTGTTCAAAAACACATCCCGAGTACTTGAAGACTAAGTGAATCACTTTACCACCTCAAGTGTTTTACCGTTCACCAACACATGACAGTCCGAATTTCCCTCACTCTCCACAAATCAATAACTTGCTTTTACTCACATTCACTTTCAATAGTCTTCTCTCTCACACCGCCACAAAACTTTCAACAGCCTCTTGCATATTACACTCGCTGAGCAAACGAGACAGCATCATCCACATACAACAGATTCGACAGGCCCCAACTATTCCAATCTCTCACAACTATTCAATTCGCACTTTCACCTCTCTCGTCACTCCATCCATAAAAAGATTAAACAGCCATGGAGACATCACACATCCCTGACCAATACTTACATCAGACCATTTACTAGGTTCTTATTTACTCTCACACATCCACTACTTCTATCATAGAAACTCTACACTGCATTCACGAGTCTACCCACCAACCTCTATATACCCAAGACCTGCACAAAGCTTCTCTATTTACTCTATCATACGATTTTTCAGGATCTATAAAAGCCATGTATACCTTCAGGAGCGTAGCCAGAATTTCTTTTCGGGAGGGGCTAATATATATGATACAAACCCCAAGGAAAAAGAAAAATGATTCTAAGCCTTTCGTGTATTCAGAAGTACACTTCGTCAGGAATGTACTTCCAAATACATAAAAGGCCTTGGAATCATTTATTCATTTAACGTGTTTGTGAAATTCATCCCATATATATACACGAGTGAGTGAGTGAGTACATAATATATATATATAAGCAAACAACCACAGGGAAAGGAAACACGAAGTCCGAGCGCTTTCGTAATATATTCACATCATCAAGGAGAAACAAAATTTTTTTTGTTCGCTTGATGATGTGAATATATCACGAAAGCGCTCGGACTTCGTGTTTCCTTTTCCCTGTGGTTGTTTGCTTATTAATAAGATCACGTGTTATTATGTGATTTTAGTATATATATATATTAATATATATATATATATATATATTAATATATTAGTGAAGTAGCGGATGTCATTTTTTTCACATCCGCGGATGCGGATGTTTGATTTCAACATCCGCGATGGCGGATGCCTACATTTTCGTTATTTTTTAGGATATATTCGAGATTTGTTGTGTTTAACGTATATAATAAGTTATTATATAGAGAGAGCTGTAGCTATAATGTAGTATAATTGATTAATTGTACATTAATTGCTGTACTTTCCTCTGAACATATAAAATAATATCAAGCATCTAACTAATATAGAAATCAATTAGTGAATTCTCTGCAAATAAATTCGTTATATTTTGTTGAGTTTCAGCCACAATTAGAAACCATAATTGTGTTACCAGGATGCGGGACGTGAACCCAACTCAAATGCACCCCACGCCCTCTTTCCCCAACCTCCACCCTTATAGAAAGAGATCTTTAATTAGCTTGATAACTATTTATATTAAGTTTAAAGTTTTATTAGGCATATTTATAAATGAGTAATTAAAATAAAGTAAACTAAGATGTTCATCGTTTAATGTTCAAACTTAATTATAGGAAGGTTATGCTTAAGGAACATTAATTTTTCTGCCTTTTCTCTGCTGCCAGTCTGTCTCTCTTTTCATCATATATTAATCCAGCACTGCTAAATAATCTCTCGCTTGGTACGTTTGTTAGAGGACAGGCTAAATGTTTCCTTGCAAGTTTACTCAAGTATGGATAGATTTCTGCGTATTTTTCCACCAACTAATAGGATTGTCACATGCAGCCAGGCGTTTTTCTTGGTGATAGCTCTCGATCATTTTTACTACATCTTTTGACAGCGCGTAGGTCTCGTCATTGCTGCTTGACTCAAGAAACTGAGAGACAGATTCTGTGATAGATTTGCTTGTTGAAGGTGTTGGTTCTGTCACTGAAACTTTTATTCTTTTGGTGGGTGGCGAAGCGACAGATTCAAGAGATTGAAGCTCTTCAACTGCTTTGCCAAGTGATGCTTTAACTCGTTCTAATGTACTAGGTGAAAATAACTTAGCTTTGTAACGTGGATCTAAGTAGGTTGCAAGAGAGTAACTTCATACAAGAACAGCCTCTCGTCTTGTCGCTTGCATCACTTTGCGCACAATGAACTAGTTCTATTAATATAGTAGAATTTGATAATTTCCGCTTATTAATGACATTTTATCTCAACGGTCCACATCCGCACGACATCCGCAGTCCAAGTGCGGATGCGGGTGCGAGAAAATGTGCGGATGTGACCTACATCACTAATATATATATATATATATATATAATATTATATATATATATTAATATATAATATATATATATATATATATATATATATATATATATACACACACACACCGGGTGTTCCACTTAAAAACCGGCCCGCTGGAGTACACCGGTATTAAAGTATGTAAATGAGTACAAAACATTCCTAAATGTATTACCATAATTAAACAGGTGCTGAAGGTACTTGGCATGGCGTACTTACTCATAAGTAATGCATAGAAATATCAAGCCTATTTTATTTTGGGGTCGGCTGAAGCCCCCGTAGCCCCCAGCTGTACCTTACAATCCTTGCCTTACTGCAAACACTTGATCCACACATCCTCTTCCACCTCGGAACTCTCCTTGCTCATCACTCCAAGCGTTCTGTAATTTCAAACTTGTTCTACTATTATCCTACTACACACCTTCCCGACTACACTCAACAGACTTGTACCTCTGTAGTTCTTACATTCACTCCTTTCCTCTTTCATTTTGTACACTGGAACAATTATTGTTCTTCCAGTCTTCAGGCACACAGTCATTTGTTCATGCACTCTTGACATATGTACTATAACCACCCCATTTAAACCCCCCATGCACATCTGTCGCTTCTCCATTTTTCAGCTTGCAAACCGTCGCTTTCACCTTTTCCATGGTTACACTCTTATAGGCACACTCTCACATGTCCTCCTCACACCACCAAATCCCATCATATTTATATTAAATATATATTAAATTGTCCAATATAAGCGGCAGGTGTGCATGGGATATATAGGGATATGATTAAGTAGGGGGTTTGAAAGGGTTAGGGTGGTTGTGGCGCATGGACAAATGACTGTATGCCTGAAGACTGGAAGAAAGCAATAGATCCACATCCACTGTGAGCATTCTTCCATTACTCTAAACTCACTTTCTTAAGTTTCATTTCTACATTTATGCACTTACTTCCAGAACAACTTTCTATTCTCTGCATAATTCTCATTAATCCTCCTCCCAAACTAAACTAATTACTTATTCCGTTTCTTCTGCCGCACTAGTTTCATACACAGTCTTTCTTCCGCATCACAATTATCCTGCGCACACAACCACCATTTCCTCCTTTTATTATTAACCGCTAACGCAACCTCAACAGACATTTCTTATACACTTTCCACATCTCACTCGTATCCACTTGGTCTGCATCTTTTACACTGAATTCATCATACTCTCTTACTATACTCATCCACTACCACTCTATTAAATTTTCCAATTTAATTCTCACGTGACCCACCTTTCCACTCTACACGCAAGACTATCAAGTAGTCAAAGAGACCCCCAATCATAAACTCGTACTACACGTGTCACATATATATTTGAACTATACATACAGAATATTCTTTTGTTTTTACGGTTATTTATTGAAAAACTATATAGTATATAATTGCAGTAAACTGTCAAGTGAAAGCAGACAAGGTTTAAAACCTTACTTCCGTCCATTTTATCGATAATCGATATCTGTCTTGTTGACCCTGAGTTATAATCGAAAGTAATTTCTTCTCCTTTCTTAATCTCTCTCGCGGCGAACAGAGCCAATTTGGGAAGATCAGGATCCAAACAATTCACCCAAACGTTAAACACAACCAAGTTGGGATCGCAAGAATGGTTGT